>VUJU01000062.1:135990-169355 GCA_009835225.1 Aphis craccivora
TAAAACTTGAGCCTCAATTCGTATGTAATTTTTTTTTACAACTAGATACAACTATAGTTGCGCCACCCTTTTTATATTAAAATAGTTTAAAAAACATTATTTGTTATGAATTATTCTAGTAAAATTTGTAATGACACTAATGTTCAAATTAATAAAGATATATGTTGTGCTTCATCGTATACACCAGACTAAAGTAAGTCTAATTAGTATTTTATAGGTATGCAAGCCATATTTAAAATTCTGTACCTACTCTAATTTGTACATTTATCAATGTTTAGTATTACGTCACAAATGAAATTCATACATAATATTACATATTATTCTATTAATTTTATACCTATTTTCACATAGATATTTTTATATAGTTGTATTTATATGCTATTATTTAATGGGTTAAAATTTTTAAAATAATTAATATTTTCAATTAAATTAAATATATATAGCAATACAATTTATTATATTAAACAA
Source organism: Aphis craccivora (assembly GCA_009835225.1). Taxonomy (NCBI): domain Eukaryota; kingdom Metazoa; phylum Arthropoda; class Insecta; order Hemiptera; family Aphididae; genus Aphis; species Aphis craccivora. The sequence goes on from VUJU01000062.1 coordinate 136,459, forward strand.
AATAATATTAATGTGTACCATTACTATTATTATTTTTTATGTTAAAAAAACAAATAATAATGTCTTTTAAATAAATAATAACTTTTAATTTATTTAAAAATAAACAAAATATGATTCATACGAAATAAATATTATAGTATTAGAAATTTATAATAATGATGAAAATCAGACATCAGATATTTCCTATTTAATTTTGTAATATATTGAACCCTTGTTTTTAACCATTAAAATAATTCTGAATTATAAACTAAAACAAATTAATTTTAAAGCAAATATTATCGAATAAGTCAGAAGAGAATAACATAACATCATGAGACATGACATGTCTATCTGCGTATAGTAAGTATATACTAATATGAGTTTATGCGTGACAACACGAGTGGCTTAATATTTTTGTTTTTTAATTATAATATATTTTCACACCTAAACATTTATATTTTATAGATAAGCTTTTATGTGAAACGAAGTAGGAATTATATTAGGTGAAACAAACCGTTATAAAATAATAAAAAGAAGGGTATTATTTAGAAATATAGTGAATAATAATAATAATAATTTAATTGTATTAATGGCCATATATTTGTAAAAAAAATGTATTATCTATGCAGGCTACAGTTTAATGAGTTTCGCAGGACAATAGTATAAAAACGAACATAAATCTTGCCTAGCTGTATACAGTACTCCAGAAAATATTTACTTCGATTATGAAATTATTAACCAAAATTAATATTAATGTAGTAAGACAAAAAAAATAGATTGATTTTATTACCTATAAGTTATAATACTTCATTATTTAAAAGCCCGGGAAAATACTTGGGTAGTTTTAAACTTACTAAGTATTTCCCATGTTAGTTTTTCACTATAAAATTCTATTGAGTACTGTTAACAGTTAGGTTCTTATAGTTATGTCATGTCAATAAACCTCCTGTCGTGTTTAAAATATTGATATTTTATAGCTCTTGTTTATGTTTATTGTTAGGTAATATAAATTCTAAAATAAACACATGTATATTTTATTATAACATGTACCTACTATATGTTGGTACTTTACTTCAAGGGTTCATTGAGCAATTAAACATAATTATTAATTATTACATTTATAGTATCTAAGTATCTAATATGCTGTACACAATTATTTTATGATTATTTACGGTTTGATCATTAATTTACTAAGGAAGTGCAATCCTTAGGTTAATGCATACTGCATAGACTTTATAATATATTTATTTGGTGCAATAAAATATACGTGACATGGGTAAATGGAAATTACTAATATTTTTAATGATTTGAATCACTTTAAACCGTTCAAACATATATTAGCACATACAAATATCTGATAAACTTCTGTATACGCATTTAAATCATGTTGTACTTTGTAAATGCAGTTGAGTTAAGTACTCAAACATGCATGTACATAATTTTACATTTATACAACTAAATTTTATTATGTTGTTTCAGATATTCAATAATTCATTTGTAAATCATAATATTTATATTAAAAAAAAAACCATAGTTATACGGTCACTGTTCGTTTATCCGTGCCACAGAATTTATCCATTTTCGATGCAATTTAAAGCACATAGGCTTTTAAATGAAATTGTATATGTCAAACGTGGGTATTAAATGATCGAGGTTTTTATTATCCAGACTAATAATGTGATATTATAGTTATTATTTTTTTAATATTATATTTCTTAATTTGAAAGCGATTAACAAATGTCAACAATTATGGTAATTCCAAATTCAAATAGACTACTTTTCAGAGTTAATGGTTTTATTTTGTAGGATTCTAGTAGCCAATAATTATTGCGGAAATGGAAATTTTAAGTAAAAGATAAAACCTACTTTACGACATTAATCATTAATTGTTATTATTAACTACAATTTGTCAATGGACTAATGGAAAGGCAGGTATACACATTTAAAAGAGACCATTAATTTTTAGAGTGCCTACTTACATTCTCTGCTGCTGCTATACTTATCGGCCCCTCACGAAAAAAAAAGTTTTGATCGTTTTCAAATGTCAAGACGGCTGTGACTGTACTATAAGTATTTGTTTATAAACAATTTTGAAATGTTCGTGATGTCTTATTTATGTATACAAAAAAAGGTACACGATCCGTAAACCGTAATTTGTTTTATAAAACTCTTATTTTTTTACAATTGATACATAACACATACATATATAGTGTTGTTTTAAAAATCAAATATCTGCAATTGTGTTTATATTATACGCAAGTATGTAATCATTATATATATATATATATATATATATATTATACACAATAGTACCTAATAATAATACAAGAAATCAAAAACTTGTTTAACGAAGGGCTAACGGGACAAAATCGATTACAATAGCATTTCAAGTGGAGATTTTCAAAAATCACGAATAGAAAAAAACACGTGAAAAAAATCGGGATAAATAAATAAAACGAACATAAAACCCGTTGCGCGACTTGCCAAGTGTTTTAACATTTCAATGTTCCTGTTGACTGGCATTAGCAGTCTGTCGTAATAATTTACTCGTTAAGAAATCGGACAAACGGTCCTTGGCGAGTTTTTAGTTTTTTTTTTTCATTTAGTATACACCTATACAAAAAAATTACATCAAGTACTACATTTGTCACATTTTATGGTAAAATCAAATATCTCCACCCACTTCATGTACGCACAGAAAATAGTGTAAGCCGATTGTGTACAGTATGATATCTATAATAATAATATTAATATATATTTTTATTTATTTTCTTACGTATAAAATGTATAGGTGTACTATAATATTGTAGTTTAGATCGCGGTCATTAAATGGGCAACGATTACGCGCATAATGCAAATATAATACATATTATATTTATTAGTATGAGTATTGTATGAATAAATATATTACGTGTGTATGTATGCATATATGTGTGTATATTGTACATAGAATACTGAATATGTGTATAATGATCAACGGCGCGTATAAGGATTTTTTCGTGGGCATCCATATAGGTATAGGCGTTTTCCAGGGTTATCTATCTCACTCTTTCTCTCTCTTGGTAATATACGTGTATATATATATATACCTATGTATATTATGTGTGTGTGTGTGTGTATACACGATATAATGTGGAGCACGTCCGGAGAAAATTTCGCAATCAAACATCACACAAATAAAACTGGTTTCCCGCCCGGTCCCCAGCCTTCCGGGTGTCTAATCACACACACATACACAGAAAAGTATCTCTAAGGTATAATAATATTTCAGAGCAGTTCTTGTTTCATCATCTGGAGCAAGTCCACCACCGCCGCCGCCGCCGTCGTATATATTTCATGTTCGTTTACACGCGTGCGCCCGAGTGTGTAGGTACACGCATATAGTATATATTTTGATTACAATCTTGAATGTTTCCTGGCAACGCGACATCTACTATACACACATACATTGGTACATGCAGACATACACACACGCACATAATGTACACAACGCATACATAGATACCGTGGCAGCAGCGCACTGACCAAATATTTATGTACCTAATACAAGTTAATAGAAATAGATGCTTAGTATATAATATACATAGTATTATGAATTATTTTAATATTTAACTGTGTGAAAACCAAACGTTATTATAAAATAGGTTTTTGAAAAACGGTGTGCCCGAGAAGCGATACCAGAAAAAAAGGGTTCTCTCCCCTTTGCGCGTTATTATTATTATTATTTTATTTCCCTTTCAATATTCCGTTACCGGACAATGCGGTGGCAAAAAGATTCCCTCGGTGGGACGAGCCTTTTATGATTCTCACGGTGTCTTTAGATCGTTATATCCGTTCCTAACGACTCTGTTGCACCGGTATAACCCCATGTTGAACCCGTGCATTATGTGCTTGTTGAAGATAAATACTATTAAAAAAAAGCATAACGTACGTTGCAAAATCAAATTCCCAAACTCGACGCTTATACGCATTTCCATACGTCCATGGGATTATTTTCTTACACCATTGATGCTACATAATCATGTGTGATCCGACAACAACGTCGTCATTTACACAAGCCACCCTTGATCAACAACTTTTTAACGGGTAGCCGTCCCAGAAGCGGCTTTAAAATATTGGAACTTTAAATGGTCTAACGTGTATTATATTAATGATTTATAACCAGTAAAAAATACATGGTTTTTATATTTACGTTTATCAACACATTTCATGAATACTCGTAAAACGATTATTTAATTTATTCATTGCTTTAACTTATATGTAAAATTAATCATCTAACGTATAACATTTCTCTCAACTACTGTATTAGACAATTGTTATTTTTCTACTATACAAAATACTCTCATCCATCAGCGGACAGCGATCCAGTTGTGTATATTATTATTAAAATATTAATTTGACATATTCTGCCGGAGGAAGTGCACTTACCCTTAATGAAACTACCCTTGAATATTCAAACTTCCGAGTATATAATAAACTAATTATTAAAACAACTACAGTAAAATAAAATATTTAAAATGGAATAGTTTAACTCTTGTATTCTATTTGTACACGAGAATAATTTATTTTTGTAATATTTGTATCGTATAATCATTATTATACACATTTTATGGTGAAGGATTACTTTAAAAAAATAAAAAGTAAATATTGTAATACCTAAGCTAAATAGTATTTTATTATTTTAAGTTTAACACTTATTTTAGTTTGTACTTTGGAAAATGACATGTAATTTTAAATATAATATTGAAATTTTAATAGAAATTTTAGCCACTTAACTTAGGAAAAGAATTAAGTTTTTTAAGTCATATAATAACTTATAAAAAATATTTGAAAAATAATTTGTATTAAAAATAATCCACTAAAAATGTGTATGTAATAAGTTTAAAAAAAAATAAACTATATTTATAATGTTGAAGAACGTTCTACGTAATAAACACACTCATTAAGTAAAAGTCAAACACGCTTGTCATGTATTAAAAAACTATTTATTGATCCCCTATATTCAGCGTTTAAAAACAATAAGAAAATATGATCGTCAGATGGTTCGGGATTATAATTTTTACAAATAAATGTAAATTATTGTTGCATCCCCTACGTAGCTCGGATAACCCGAGGCAGAAAAATGATCATCGATTATCGTGTAAGCACCGCTGCTTGTTTGATTACGATCACGAGACAGCGGTCATTTTTCTCTTCTGATCTCCCGCTGTTTACCCTAGACTGTGTCACCTGTCCCACAGCCGCTTCTATTACCTTCGCCGGCTGTACAATAACTTATAAATTTCCCAAAATAAAACAATAACATTTTGTATAGTATAACGGTCTGAAAGTAGACAAAATCATTGTCAGAACAGCTAGAGGCTACTACTCATATCTGGCAAATAAAATCTTTGATGGGTTTTTAATTTTCTTCTAAGACCACCGGTTTGTAAATGTTCAATGTACTTAGACGTTTTAATAAATAAAAAAGTAATAATCAATGATGGCTTCTTGCATTATTTTATCAAATATTTTTATTTATATATATATTATATATATATTAGTATTTAGTACATTATTTATAATAAAGTAGGTATAAACAAAATTGGCATTTAATATAACAGATTAAATGATAATCACTATCTATAAAAAAGTGAGCAGACGTCTAAAGCATTAAAAAACTGAATTAAACCAGTAAATAGTAATATAATCTGTCTTTCAGTCAATACAATTTTTGTTTTTGAATATTTTTTTAATAATTTATTTAAAATTTTAGACAAAATAATTTCATTGAATTTCTATAAAATGTACTTGATTAAAACAAATTTAGACATTCGATTTATAAACACAAAATTCTAATTTCCAATTATTAAAACATAAAAAGGACAGTGCTATAGAAAATATTTTCTTATTAAATTGTAAGAACACATTATTGGCAATAATTTGAAAATACTAAAGAAACAGGTAATAGTCATTTTATAATTTGGTATATATGTACAAATGACTTCAATAAATAAAAAAAAATCCAGTTATTTATAATCATAACAAATTACTCTCTTAATTTCTTTAGTCGCGTGAAGAAATATCCTAATCATACTGTTTAACTAATAAAGGTTTAAGGGTTAATGTAAATGGTTCAATAAGTAAAACAAATAAAAATAAAGTAATTCTTGCTTTGAAATATATGTATATATATTTTTTAAATTATTTTGTTTGCATCACATATCTTTTTGAATTTACTATAAACATATTAATTGAATACCTACTGTATTGCGTAATAATATCAATATTATTCTATTTTTTTAATTAGTATTAAATTTAAGGTATTTTAATAGTAATATTATAACATTTATTAGCTATAAAATAAATTATTCACAATACAATGGATTAAAAAGGGGTTTGATTATTAGAAGAAATGAGAATACAAGTACCTATTTGATGTATTATAATAATTTTTAATTAAATTATGAGTATTTGGATAAATTTTTCTTCCAAAAATTATATATAACATTTAAGACGAGAAATGTGAAATATCTAGTTGGTGATAGAGTTCATTTTAGATGATTAATTATTATAAAATTTAATTTTCCAACTTAAGTTGTAAAATAAAAATAATAGTAAAATGAATACATACAAAGATTATATTATTATAGTATTTTTGATCAATTATTGATAATTAGTATAATAAAATTTATCACGCGTTTATTGTTATAGATTAAAAAAAAAACCATTCCATTTAGTATTTTTTGTTCAGACAGAATATACCTATATTATAAATAACAAAAAAATCCATTGGATGTTCAACACGTTCCCCCCCTTCTTCCCCTCTGAGACATCGATCACTTTCTGGGTAGTATTGTCTAATTTACTACCTATACTTATTTTTTTAAATAGTATACATTGAGTAATAAACCGTGGTATAATTAGAATAATAATCTGTATAAAAATGATTAAATTGATCTAGAATCAGTCTAATCTTTCAATTTTCTCATTTCCAATTGTATTATTTTCAAAATAATTGATGGAATGGCCGGTAACAAACGGATAATAAATATCAAACTAAAATATTCTCACGTTAGAAATTTATATCTACGTATCAACGTATGTCTCTGAATACATAGAAAATTAAATTCAAGATTAATATTATTATTAGAATATAGGAAATGGTTCTAATTATTATAACTGACGCCAAGTTTACGTTATCGGTAATTATAATTATTATGGTTACTGCAAAGTAATATTTTTCCTACTATATAGTATTCTATATCATTGTAGGTTGGTGTAACTAAAAGTATTAAATATATAATTGAAACCAGTCCCATTCAAATCGTCTTGATAAATTACATCATTATACATTTTAAGATTTTCTGAGCAGTATATATAGGTTCTACTCAAAGAGGGTGCTGAATGAATATAATTAAATGGAAAAATGTTATAGTCCTGTCCAGTGTATGCAAAAAATGCATTAATTGCGATGATCGGATTTATGACTAAACGTCATACCACAATTAGGCATACCTACTAAATACTAAATAATCGTTTGAATTTAAATATATTTAATATTAACATGAAATCTTTACGTCAATGTTCACGGTATAAATGAAATACGTCAACAAACATCTGCAGCACAAATTGATTATGGATATAACGCTCTAGGATATTTAACTATTTATGATATTAATTAACCAAGTTATTATACGTACCTATTACTATTATTTTTTATTAATACGCTATGATGTAATCATTGTTGTCATTCAACATCTCAATAAACTTAGAACATCATATACCTAGTATATCCAACATTTATTGCTAGCTTTAAAAATAACAAAATGCGATAGTATCTAACAAGCCTAAGATTTTTAGTCCCGAGTTCTGAAGTAGATATCTAGTGACGAAATATAATATCTCAACCTCATGTTAACCTCTAACAGTTGATGTATAAGTCTAATTTATACACGCGAAAACGTATTATCGACGATCGTTAACACAGTACCTACCTATATATTATAAAATACGTTATTCGTTAAAAAAAAAAAAAAAACATCGGCTATTGGCACGTCAGAATAGTATAAGTACCTATATACGATTATCGAAAACTGACGTTGTCTTAAATACAACGGGAAAGTAGGCCTCGTCATCATCGTCATCATCGTCGTACTATTATTATTATAAGTCGACACAGCGTAGCATTCCTCCGCGGGGGCCGAGCGAATTTTCAAGACGAACGTATGAGCTAGCCAGCAGAAGGCCACACGGCGTCAATTACCGGTTTTACCGTACGCAATAAAATGCCGCGAAACGGCAGCGGTCGTCTTAGCTCACGCATACGTGTGCACACAAATACATACATATATACATAAACAAACTCACATATACGTACTTAAATTACTTAGTTCGATGCAAAAGACGAAACGCGCATGCTGCGAGTCTGCGACCGGCCGGCAGAAGAATCGTCATTTAGCTCGAGGGCTGATGAAAACTGGATCGACCGCCGCCGCCTGACGATAATAGTAATTATTATCGTTCGAGTATAAATCTCCGACAATCGTCAGTCGGCGTAGTCCTTGTTTAATATATTTAGTACCTAGCTATATACACCAACATTTCCCGGTGTATTTGATTTTGTCAAAATTATTGAAAAATGTTTTCACCGTCGTTTTATATAACATTTATTTTTGTGAAGAAATAAATTAAATCCAACCCGCAATTGCGAAATGCATTTATAAAACCAAACAAAAGTATAATTTAATTTTAAAATTTAATATATTTGAAAATGAAATAGATAATACTAAAATATAGGACATATTTAATAATTTAATGAGAAATGAATGTAAAAAATTGAAAATATAAATAATTTATAACATATTATGCTTTCCCGGTATAATGTATGATCTACTGACAGATGGCCAAAGTTCTGTAACTAAAACGCGTATTCAACTATAATAATTGATATTTATGCCTACATGATGATTTACCAAGCCTGCACAATGCACATTGCCCATCCACCTTTTTTTAATCAGTATTACTGTAGTTATTAGAAATCTAATTTTTTGAATGATAATGCTTCTTTTTTACAGTAAATTATTTACCAGATATAGATTTTTTTTTTAATCAATTATGATTTGTAAAAATGACCCAAGTATAAGTACATCGGTTTTATATATTTTTTTAAACTATTTTAAAGTATATTACTTTTAATATAAACTATAAATATTTAAAAACTACCTACTAACCTACTAGTTATTTGCATAATAATTTTCAAAATAAAAAAAATATCCAACAAATAATTCACAATAAAAAAATAAGGCTATCATTTTGAAAAACAGAAATTTTATATCACCACATCATCACATAACATTGACTTTGAATAATATTATGTAGCATATTGTATATTGTGTGTTTGTGTTGTATTGTAATAATTGTTGTCATACAAAATTTTAACTTACCTAAATATGTGTAACTGCAGTTGATTATCAAAATAAAAAATAAACGTATTGTAATAAAGTTATATGTTGTTTAATAGCATTACATAATATATCAAATTAAGTTAGAATGTTATATGATCAATATAGTTAATATTTTAATAATTAAAAACATTTGCTATTTATTTTTGATTTCTGTTTTCAAATAAAATATCATCACTGAAATTATTAGAAAATCTGGTGTGAAAAGCTAAGAAATAAATTGGGAGAAATTGATTAAATGCATATGCAATATGCATATATCAAGATTGGATGTGCTTTAAGACCTACACCAATACCAATTATAATTAGTAATTGCTAATACAATATAAATATAAATGGCAATAAATCATTTTTGAGGTGTTGTTTCGATTTTCCCAATAGACTTGACAATAGTATAATAGAGACAAATCATTTACGTTTGTAAATAACCACCGAGTGAAGAATGCGAACAAACAGTAGTAGAGCAAGACTGATGTGATCTAGACTATAATATAAAGGTGGAAGGGAAGTTTCGACTTGCGTGTCAAGCCGTCGACGGATCCGGAAGAAATGAAAACGAACTAAATATTAACATATGCGGATTTTAATTAAACGTCATTACCACTTTACCGTTGTTAATTATAGAGTTCTTCTTCGTGTATAATATAATATGTATATTACAATATTATATATATTATATAGGTTTACTCTCATTTCTCGATGATGATGGTAATAATAATACTTCGACAGAGATGTGTTTAAAATCAAAAACGTTTCGGAGATGATCGTAATATATAAAATAAATATTATGATCGAATAATTACATATATATGAACTTATACTCAGTTATAGTCATTCAATGAAACTCGATCCAGCCAATGAGTTACATGACTATAGAACTAACATTTATAAATATTATTAAATTTTTTTTTACTATCGATGTTCAATATTTTGAACAATATTGCTCTTATTATTACGAAAATCATCACATTAGGCTTTATGCATTTTAAAAAATGATTGTGGTATCATTTTTTAAAACGTAAGTAACTTATAAAACATATCTACAACTAAAAATTATTAAATCATTTCATTATTTCATTTATAAATTATGTTACTCAAAAATCAAAAACTTTATTATTTATTTCAAGGAAAATTAAAAAATATGAAAATAAATAAATAATTTACCTACGTTGCATATTTGATCTATTGTCGACATTGTTTTAGTATAATATTCTCGATTACTTATTTTTTTATTTTTTAGATTCCATTTAAAAATTAATTAAAAACAAATCTTAAATTGCATAATGTAACATTAAAAAATATATTTTCTCTTTATGGATAAAGTTATAATATACTCATAGTATCATAACTTATACGATATATATCATATATATTTATATTATATTATACAATTTTTATAAAAAATGTAATGCAGTTCATCGCTGATAAACTATGGCGTGATTAAATATACCTATTTTATTTGAATTAATAACTATTTTAACAGAAGTCTACAGAAAAACGATTAAGTATTATCATTAAAAAACAGTGTATAATAAATTTTAATAAAAATAATAAAACAATAATAAAGAATCTGTTACAATCCTGAAGTCGTATCTTGGTCAAATACAACATAATACAAAAGATAAAAAAAAAAATTAATGAAGAATAAAAAATAATTTTTTTTTTAACATAACATTAATAATATGCAATATTAAATATTTTTAACAAGTTAATATATTATGTACGTAGTTTTATAAGTTTATCTTTTTATTTTAATTTTAGCGTAATATAGGCACTTTTTAATACATTTTTTTTAAAAAATAAATACGAGTATAATAAATTATACAGCTTTAATTTTATTATACCTAAATGTATAAATTAATTAATAGATACTTATGTGACTAAATTACGATTTTGATATAGTACAGTCACACTATTATTACAATAAAAATTATTTTATTATAATATTACACTATATTTAAATATTGTATAGTATTTTAAAATATAAACTTACTGTACCTATTACATATTTTAATAGTATAGAAATCGTTATAGTACAAATGCGTATCAAATCTCGTTTGATTAAAACGAATATTTTTGAAAAGGGAAAGGTTTCAAACTTTTGTGGAAAATGGGTATAAAGAATATATAGTACATAGAAAATATTTAATGTATAGTATATTATATATAGGTATTAGGTACAGTTAAAACGATTACTTCCGTTTAAATCATTTATATATTACGTATAAGTTTCTATAATAATATATTAATATTTGTATGTTATATTATTATTCGTTTCTATACGCACGTTAGGTAGAAATAAAATCTCAACTTCAATAAATAATAATCCAGTAGTTTGTTAAAAGTCGATGTTATGAAAATTCACTGGCACTTACACTTTATGATAGAAAAATAATAATTAAGTAATAATTGATAACATAATAATGCAAAGTATAAAATTAATGTCGATTAGCGGAAATATTACCAGCGGTAGATCATCAACCGTAAAAAGTTTGTTTTTTTACTACAGCCCAAATACACTAATACATTATACCGTACTAACTTTTGTCTTAATAAGTCGACACTATTATTTTAATATATTGTTTTCGACAATTGTATAAGGAAGCTACATGCATTGTATAATATGATTTTATAATATTTTACTCACAGAACACTATGTGTCTACCACTTTACACAAATGTACGGACAATTTTTTAAAGTTATATTCCATCATCTTATAAAAAAACTTTCATCTTTCACCCTTCTAGTTTATAGAACATATGAGTATTAAAATTTTAAAATGTGTACAAGTTATTACTTATTAGTTATAATAGGTATATACAAAAACTAGAGCCTAATTGGTTATAATTTTTAGCCTTCCAAAAATAGGCACAAATTAAATATCCAATGTGCAAATATTATACTACTTTAGAATTAATCAGGAAAATTGATGAAAAAGACATAGATACAAATATTTGTACTCATAATGCCATTAAAAATAGTCATTATTCATATAAAAATAAATGTTTCAAGCGTAAATTAATAGTACCTAAATAACTGCACTAGAAATATTATAAGATAATATTTAAAATTTAATTTGTATTCGTGATGTTTATATTACATACATATATTATTATTATGTAAATCGACCTTATGAAATATAGTTATTTTTATATTATATTCGTGCTAACAAAATAATGGGTCCACTAAAATGTCATCATTATACACCCCTGTACAAATAAATTACCACAAACATATTATTATTTTTTTTTAGTTTTTGGGCGTTGTTTGCTCATTAAGTTTCCCAGGGGTGAAATCAATATTATAATAAAAACATGCTTTTTTCTTTTCGTTATCGTCACACATATTATATATAGAACTGTAGAAGAGTGATGTTACAATTCATAACAGCCCACGTAATTAAAAATTTAAGAGCTCTCATATATATTATATAATATGAATATACGTCCAAAAACTCGTATTTTCGATCTATCAACTATGTTATTATATTATACAACTTTTATAAATTATTTTAATATTTTATTATTATTGAATATGGTATTATCTCTCCTTTAGCAATCAATTTGATCTAATATAAATATTAAAATCAGGTATTTTCATACTATGTAATTAATTAAACAATTTGGTATCCACTGCAGCAAAAACGCTTTTTTTCTACCCCCTCCCTCTAAATTATAATTTAATTGATTATAATACGATAATATATGGTTAATAGATTTAACATTTATATATATATATATATACAAATATAGGACGACGAGACAGTTTTACCAAGGTACTTTAAGTATTACTTGGATTTTACAAACATTTAGATAGGTATTATAGATATATCTGAGTATATATAAAAATCGAAGCGACTATTAAATATAATGCACAATAATAGATAATTATGTTCTTTAATTATACGTTATACGAAAAAACAACGTTTACCTACATTACGCGACAATTTACCAAGGTTTTACTTGGATTTCACAAACCTACAATAAATACAGTACATATTATTATTATAATGTACCAATGTAAATACAATAAATAGTTCTTAATAACTATACTCGTAGAGGACTAGAGGAGTGTCTAAATGCTTACAAGAAACCTATGAATAATATAAGTGGTAATATTATGAGTTTTACCTTGACCAGTGTGGCAGCATGTAATCTTCTGAAAACGGACAGCGCTTTTTTCAGTCCAGGGGTGATAATGATAATATACGTTATTTGTTCGAAAACGGTTTGATCAAACAGCGAAGAAAACAACTGTTTTATCATAAAATACCGACCAGCGAACGACGGGCTAAACACAAAGTTATACAGAGCATAGTTTTGTGTGCTAACCATTATTTCCATAAACTGCCGTCAGACTACAGATTTCATCGAAGAAAAATTAGAACATGAAACGACGAAAACACGGTATAATTAGCGGACGCAGAAATGGTCGGTTAAATCTATTTACACTGTCCTCACTCATCGCACTACACTATGGCACTATATTATATTATGTTTTATAAAATTAAGCACGGGCGGCAGAATGTGATATTTTTGATCGAATGAAATTCTAAGAAAATGAATGACAGCAAGAGCAGTCTTCCCAACATTGACCAACGAAAAACATCTCTTGTGTTGCAATAATAAACAACATAAACAGCGATCGAGTAGACCGAGCTTATACCGCGGTCAGCGTTTAGAACTTCACTGGGATTAGGCGACGAAGTCTCAGATCAAAAAAGTATTAATCACTCAGCCAACATGACTATCAATTGTACACCGACTAGGTTTCAATACTCTAGTCATCAGAAAACTTGAGGCTAATTTTTATTAGACGTCTTATTAATGATATTTTAAACTCTATCCAAAATTACCAACACAAATTAACCATAAGTCCCACCCTTTCATGTATCCATGCCAATCACATGTATTTACGAATTATCAACTCTATTTATTTAAATATTTTTTATCTATTGTATATATTCATAAAATTGTATTGAGATGGGCTCGTCCCCTCATGTAACAAAAAAATAATAAAATTATCGCTTAATACCTCTATCATTGCAGTTGTCCATTAACATGTATTAACCCAATCCTAATAAGCGCATGTTCATAATGTTACTTTGAACATTTATTTACTTGGCGTTTTGACGAATTTTTTATAAAAAAATAACTATACATTTGTGTTTTCCTAATATGTTTAAAATAAAGATAATAATATACAATTTTCAAAACCGATATCATGTAAGTTATAATAATATATAAACTGTACATTTCATATAAGTAAGTACATAAACGTACATTTATATTATAGTTTTTTATATATTATTTTTTTTTAATAATGTGTTGCGTATAGGTACTAATATATGTATATGTCATAATATGAAACAATTTTCAGCATATTCAGCAATTTACTTTTGTTGTTAATCCTAAGCCTGTACAATTGGGAATAAAAATAATTGTTAAAAGGACTAACACTTACATTTCACAGAGCACAATCATGTTGAACCCCTTTGTAGATATTATTTTTAGTTCACACCATGAATAATACTTTAAGTTAACTTTCTAGGGCATACTAGTATTATACTATATTAGTATATATAAATTTCGTAATTTCTATTATTAATAATATTATACACTATTATAAATCATTTTATTAATATAATAATGTTATAAATTATAAGTATTACTTTTTACAACTTTTTTTTATCAAAAGATTAATAAATATAAATTAATAAAATAAAACATTAAAAAAATATTATAACATTAATTATTATAATTAATAATTACATTGTTTTTAGGCGTGTAGGTACTGTGATAGTATTTCACACGCGTAAGTATAATAATATATTAAATAATCGATAATGTATATCCGAATAGAATATAATGTTCAAAAAAGTTGGATTCGAAATTTGTATACTCCTTTGGGCATACAATTTATGTCACCTCTAAATACCAACAATTTATGTGAGATAAAATTGTTGATATTTTATTGTAAATTAACTAAATGAGGTTTAACCCTCTATACACCAATATCCTCAGATTTTTTTATTTGTAATGTTTTTATTAATAAAATATAAATATTTAATATGCAAATGTTTCAATTTCAATATAGCTTTCGTATTCGTTTACCTTTTTAGTTACTATACAAATTATTTACTGAAATGAAAAAAAACTATAATATTTTTAGATTTCGAAGGGGCAATGTATTGATTTTACAATGATGTGTATTTTTTTTATTTTTTCAACATTGATGGAGATTTTTTGTAGAAATATAGATATACGTATTATATAGAATTGAAGATTCTAAGCACTTTTAAACTTTTTATATTTATATAATAAATAATTTAACTTTGATTACCTACTAAAAAAATTGACTGTCTTCTCTCAATATATATTTTAAACGTATTTATCATTGAATTCAATGGACAGTGCCTACCTTAGTGATGATATTACGACATACACCCGACTTTTACGATACTAACTGTGCATTATTTAACTATTCAAAACCGTTTATTATTTTTATTATTAAAACACTTCATTTAAAAAAAAAAAATATGCTTACATGTAATTTGTGTTTACGGCATACCCTTTTAATTTTTAGGGCATTACTTATCAATAGTTATCATAATAGTATCATAGATTTTTTTTGATTTTTACCTACTCATTAAAACGTGCCACTGCCCCACTTTTTAAAAATATTGTGACCGTTGTTTACTACATGATACAATGAAAAATGATCAAAAATCACATTTCAAAAATATAAATTTGATGACGAAAACTAAAGATCATAGAGATGGGTGTCAAAAGTGGTACAGTAAAACGGTGTTTGTCTATAATAATATTTCCTATGCTTCCGCTAAACATGTATGTATAGGTGTAATGGGCGTGTTCGTAGAAAGTATATTTTATAGTGGTGGCAACTCGGAGGCTTGGTAATCGTAGGCAACATTGTTTTATTTCAATCTCTCTTTATATATTTTTCTCTTGTCACAATTGTCCAATATACTCATAGTGTAGCGATCCACAAATTCTGTGTTTCGAAAAAATATATAAAAAATAATTATAATTATAATTATACTGCATAGTGCCACCGAAATCCTTTATCATAAGTCGTAACCTACTCAGCTGTAGTTTGATAAACATAATAATTAAATAAATGTATAATAATATGGGCATGACCCTATGGCGAATGTCAAAAGCTAACGCACGCAATATGTATACGTTTATATCGCGTTTACTCACGCTAATCGTATAGCAGTAAGGAAACATAATGGTATCAATTATAGTATTGTATAAGGTAAGTATCGCGGCAGATTCAATTATTTCAATTTTAAAATCTATCGAATATTGTCAAATCCCCCGAAAAATACTCACACAGTTGCTATCACATACGTTTTATAGATTTATATGTTATACGTTACATAGAGGTTTATACAATGAAAGATTGTCTTTTATTTTCAAGACATTTTATGAAATAATGTTTTATTAGTAAAAGATAAATATTAAAATATTAATTTAATATTCATAAAAAAGTTTTTGATATTTTCTCCACTGCATGGATAAACATTGAATCACATAAATGTTTTTGGTAGTTGTTATTCTAATGTAATAAACTAATAATGAAGCAAAAAAAAATTCTAAGTACATCAACAGTCGATTATCATTACTCACCGGTGCAGGTGATATGCGTGAAGAATACAATATCACCGCATTCAATACAAGTTTACACCACGTTGGTGTTGGTGACGGACATGGTTCATGCAACAATTAATCATCCAAAGTCCTTCATTAACCATCAGCATAGATATGGCGTTAGTTAACGTTGTAAATAAAAATGAATTTCGTATTTACATCTAAACCACCAAACTACCTTTAATATTATAATTTTGTGAAATTCGCTTATTTATAATTTTAATATACCTCTTTGAATATAAAAAAAATATATATATATTTTTAAATTGACTATTGATTTGGATACTAATGATACTATTTATAATCTTAAAATGTTCAAGATGTGTGCACGGTCTCAAGTCAATAAACTCCACCAAACAGAGGCGTTCTCAGGATTTGTCAATGGAGGGGGATGAAAGAAATTGTTGCATGATAAGCCATAAGGGTTACCAAAAATAGACAAAATATGTATCACTAATATGTAAGAAAATAAAGAGCCTTGGGGGGATCTATCCCCCATAATCCCTCAGTGAGAACGCCCATGCCACCAAACCAAAAGTTTTTTTTAAAGCATAATTTAAAAAAATCTCAATCAGACAAATACAAGGTATAATATACCTACAAAATAGATAACTAATGACCAAAGAAAAATATAGTTTGAATAAGTGCCTATGTTATGGTAATTAATTACCGAAACCAGTGGCATAAATACGGGAATGCAGGGAATGAGGGCAAATTAGGGCCCTATTTGTGTTAAAATTTAAAAAAAATAAGAAGAAGAAAAGCAGCGAACTTACGCAGATTATTGACAACTTTGCGAAATTAAAAGTTCGTAAAGTAAAATTTAAACTTTTATAACTGACTTATAAAATACATCATTAAAGATATATAAACTTACATTTTTCTTTTATGTTTATTTTGAAAAAAAGGGTCCTTTAAGTTATTTCATTTTTGCATGTATACTTACACCATTGTTGAAAACATGATACTATGCTGGAAAGACAGTATTTTAGAGCAACAAACATAACAGAGAAACTTTACAACTGAAAAATGGTGCACTTTACAGTTACATCAAAATAAATATAAAGAAAGAATATTCTGAAGACCTAAAATTAACAAATCAACAAAATCATTAGGTCACGAACAATTTGAAGACGGCAGTAACGGGTGGCTTGACAATTTTAAAATACGGCACGATATTGCTTTTTAAAAAAGTATGTAATGAAAGTGCAGCTATCATTGATAACGTTGTAAATAAATGGAAAATAAATTTTACTGAGTTATAGGAAGGATTACCTAAACCTGTGATGTAGTCAATACAGACGAAACTAAGAACATTCATCGTACAATCAAGTTATATGGACGATAAAGTGTACAATGCTTTAAATGTAGTAGAAAATACTATTGATAATAGTACCTATGTGCTATCAGACTTTATAAAAAAGTAAAATAACCAATAATCTATAGTAAAGTTACAACATTATATACATTTTTTATTATATTTTTTAGTGATATTTGTAAAGTAATAATTTTTAAATGATAATATTGTAACAATAAACATTATAATGTAATTACAATGTCATGTATATACTATATAATAATTCAAAACTATAACACGTAGGTACATAATATATTTTAAAAACTCTTTAAGTCGATTTTTTTTCAAAAACCTTGATAACTAGAAAACCCTAGTAAGTCGAAAACCTTGATAAATCGAAAAAATTGCAATTCCCTTGAATTTTGACTTATAGAGGTTCCACTATATAACAAAAAATAAAGAGAAAAGAATAATGTCGAAAACTGGTTTAGCATAAAGTGCGCGTTTTTCCTTATTTCGCCCCCCNGAAAATATTTACTTTTTAATCCCTATAGTAATAACTAATTTAATTTACAATAAAAAACAACAACCAAAATTGAAAATTGAAGCTTTTTTATACAACCCCGAAAAGTGATTACACTCAAAAAAAATATCATTGTGAAATTAATACATTCATCCCTCCGTTTCGTTTAGAATCAAAAATAAACCATGGAATACTCTACTAACTATTTACTAGGTGACGAGTACCTTATCATTAAGTAAATAACTTAATATTAATCTATGAGTGAAGATTAACTTATATGGAATATAATATATTACATTTTCAAGTCAAAATATTTTGAAAAACATATCAAGTTTAGACAATTTTAGTATAAAATATATACGTTGAAATATTCAAGTTTTGAACTATACACAGATGTTTTTGAATTTCAAAGTAAAATAGATTCTTTTTAATAACTTGTTTTACTTAATTATTTTGAAAAGCGATATATTTAGTAAAACTAGATTCAATTTTCCACCATAAACTACGATTAAATATGAAAATCAAAGCATTCTTACTGCACAAAAAAGTGATGATAAAATAAAAAAAAATATCATTAAAACCAGTAATACATTTATGTCCCTCTCAGAATAGAAACACTCAAACATTTATGCTACAACAATATATTTTTTACACAAAATCAAACGTGTTATAATAATAAATTAAAACATCTATTATGATTCAATAACGCTTAACAGTCATTGTATAATCGTATCATAAAATAACGGATATAAATATATTGATAGTATTTGATACCTTAATAATAGAATTTTATATATCAGTACCACACTACCACTATATTATTATAAATCATTCGATTGTGATTGTTTTGTTAGTTAAATGAATAAAAAATTGTGAAAAACAGGTATCATAGACTAGCAAAATTGATCTACATGGACAGGTAGACATGTTATTCGCACGATAGCCGCTAAAATTTAAAATAACCGCACCATGAAAAGTGTCCGTGTGCACAACATTGTCGTACGAATGATGACAAGACTATTGCAGAGTATGACAATATGTGCGACGTACACCACAGTTACAATGTCCGTAAATAAATAATAACATCATAATATCAGGCAGAAATACAAATATTGAATGCGCAGCGGATATTATTATTTTATATATTGGTGAATTTTCAAAAACTTACGACACTGTGCACGAAGAGCCTGATTTTGCGTATCCCGAAATACAATACATACAACATACTCATAGTAATATACATAATAACTTATATACAAACTATATTATGGACCAGCTGAATTTATTGCATCACGAGCTTGGGTCGTATTCACATAATATAATATAAAAATTCCGTGTAATGTTACTCACTATACAGGGTCGAAATAAATACGATATTGAAATAAAACATTTCAATGCTATTTCAACAATTGGAATCAAGTACTTAAATATTATATTATTATAATATTATAATATATAAATAGGTATTGATCGAAATTTATTCACTCGTAGAATGGAAACCCAATAAATTGATTGTCGGTGGAAATTTATTTATTTTTAATCTTTAAAAATAATGTTTAATTACAATATTTTTTAAAAACAAAACAAACAAGATTTTGTATTTTTCTTTTTAGATATTTTGTTTATAATTATTTAGTGGTATATTATTATAGAAATGAAGTACCTATTATTTAAATATACCCCAAAAAATTTGTCATTAAGGCAATGAACTCCTTTTAAACGTACATTTATAAACGTAATCACTATATAACAATATTAGAATGATATCTATATACCGGACAATAAGGAAAGGGCAACAAGCTTCCAATAAAATCCACTCAAACCGCGTGTAATGTTAAATCGAGTAGATTCTATATCATATAAAATAAACCTACCTAGTCTTAAAACGATACCGGAACGAACGATGGTGGCGCGTGGGTACCGATGTAAGAATTCGCCTCCGAGCGGCTTTGCGGTGGTGCTGACGTTTCTGTATTATGTAGCTTTCAAGTTGGATGCAATTTGTTGTGGAAACAAGCCACGTTCTAGTAAATAATCTAATTTCTAAGTACACTTCCTCGGGGCGACAAGAGCGTAGTAGGTACGCGTCATTATACAAGTATATATATATTATACACCAGCGATATACCAACATAATACAAATACACAATATTATATTGTATACGACGTGAGTTATAAAATCTGTACGTACATTGTTGACGTTATATTGTATTATAGACACGCGTAGAAATCACAATTATTATTGTTATTATTATTATTATATTTGATCGCAAAACATTTGCGGTTTATTTACTATTTTCATCGCTATAATTTTTTTAAAGTTTTTCCTTTTTTAAATAACTGTAAGGTTTTTATATTCTGATTCAAAACAGAATATTTTTCTGAGAATTCAACAAATAAAAACGTTATGCCTATATGTGTCATACACTCTCAAATCTGACATATTTAATGCTTATAATAACGAGCATTTTTCGACCGATTCGCCGGGTATATAGGTACGCGCGATTTATCAAATGAGGTTTCCGCTCTCTCACTCTCTGCACATCTCTTTCTCGGGAATGAAGACGATTCTATATAATAACGTTGGCAGAGGCACATATGTAGTATAATAGCTACTGTTGCAGTAACATCTGCCGCGGTATAGTAAAAGTTATATATATATATATATTATATGTCAATATAATGTGTGGTACATATATACTCGTCGGTCAGTGTACACGTATATAGTCTATACGTATATACGTCTTATTTTTGTAAGTAGCTACACGGGCACACGGCTGCGGTGTATATGGCATATAGCACACACGGTGGTATATGTATATATATACTTGGTATGACAGCTCAGGAGGTCGTTAAAAGAAAGACGGAAATAAAGACGAACGATATAAGTGATAAGGGGAAGAGGGGCTAAGTTAGAGGAGAGAGGAAGTTTTAGAAGGAGTATTATAGTCACCGACGCTTGTGATTCCGTCCGGTGTGTGTCCGGCAAACCTTACACGGGGACTGAAATTCTCGGTAACTTCCTGTTGCGTTCGCGGTACCTCAACTATACACGGCGGCGAGACGGCGGCTGATCTGCTGCGAGTGCACACGCACTCATCACTATACAGCATCCTTACAAACTGTACGATGTTAAACACCTATTATTGCGATGGAAAAAAAATCAGACACGAATGAGCAGAGTAGAAAAGGGGCAGAACGTAATTGGAAACCAGTCGCGTATTATATTATATTATGAGTAGGTATATAATAACATAATATAATAATAATACGCGTTACTGGCTGTCGTGTAATTACACGCGTGGACGCGATGCGTACACAAATCGAACCATATTAGCACGCGATGGATTGCCAACAGCAGCGGCAGCGCATTACATATAATACTCTACGCGTCTTTAAACGTCGTACGTTTACACCGCAGCTTTATAATATTATACCTACCCCGTTAACGTAAACGAATGATCGACTCTTCGGACGTGCCACAGACACACCTGTATTGCGGTGGAGGTCGTAAGGCGCGTTATGCCTTCGGGTCCAATTCGTTCGGCGACCGTATAATATAATAATATAATAAGGTTGCGTCTGCGTTTGTGTATATGTGTGTGTGTGTGTGTGTGTGTGTTGTATGTACACAAAATTAATATTTACGCGCACGTACATATTATAATACACGCCAATATACAAGTAAATATACGTGTGCCACGGGACCTGATTCCTATACGACATACGTATTGGTGTACAATGTACATTGTACATATTATTATAATAGCCAGAGAATATACGGTTAGCACCTTCAAAGAGTCATCGATTTTGTCCTTATTTTTTCGTATATCCATACACGCAGAACGACTTTATTGAAAATCCGATCAGACACTAGGGCAGACGAAACGCCAATAGCGGTTTTGACAAAACATCAAGAAGGATATAGGACGAATTCAGTACACAATACAAACAAAATATGATATTCAAGAAAAACTGTATTATTTTGTCATCTTACTAAAGACTGACCAAACGTACTTATATACCTACTTATACATACTTTATCACGGTATATTTTAAAACTTTTATTATATTTACTGCTAAAAATAATTGTCATACATTATTATTTTTTAATATCTACATGTTAAATGGAATTGAAAAAGTCTCAAGGGAGAGGAGGGAGTGCCCGTATTGCCCTCCCCTCTTAACCACATAATATAATATTGTTATAATTTAGATACGTCAATTTCGATTCCTCTTTCTGCCACTTACACACACATTGAACTATGATATATTAAAACATTAGAACGTTTGCGTGCGATTATCGTCGACATCCAACACGAATCGTATTGGCACGCGATCGATGGCCAACAGCAGCAGCAGCAGCAGCATCGGTGCATATTTATACATCAGTCTGAGTGTTTGTGTATGTGTAATAATATATTCTACATTATAATATATACCTACCTATACATATATATTATTATTATTAAATACATTAATGTGCGAGCGAGAAACGCAATATTAGCGCGACCTGTTGAAGCAAACGTGTATACATTCCACGCGGGGTGACACGGCGACAGCGTTGGCCTTCAGGTCACGTTTATCGGACGTAAATTACATCTTAAACTGTTAAATTCGCGAAACGGATACGTGTCATAAGAGAGTTCGTCCATCTGTGTACACATCATACCTATACAGCTTGTACTCCGACGCGAGTCACATATATAGCTGACTAATGTGATACTCAACTATATACTCGAGATTATCGATGAATATTATAACGAACGAGAAAACATCACCTCTAATATGATATGTTTTATTAGTATACACCAGCGTTTCTTAAACTTTTTTGTCTGTGGAACCCTTTTTTATGTTCACTTTAATCGTGGAACCCCTACGTTTTTTTTTTTTTAGATTTTTAGCTACTTATATTAAGCTTTCAACAATAAGTTATTACATCTCGTTAATTAGACTTTACTTTGTTTCAATAGTGTAACACAAGGTTCCGTGGAACATAGTTTAAGAAACGCTGGTATACACAAATTAATAGTTATCTACCACAGATAACAAAGAATATTTATTGTGTAATATATTATTAATCAAATAATATGTAAGTTTCTATATGCGGAATTAAAGGTTAATTATGTAAGTATTCCAAGATACAAAAATTAAAAAGTACTTAAATATTAATATACAGACAAATTTCCTTATACCACTGGAATCGGACCGATTAGGACTAATAACAGTCGACTAATCAGCCGCTGCAGTCTATAATATATATTATTATTTTTAATGATTTTATTCGTAGATTGTTTTTTGAAAATCTTAATATATTTTTGTCTCATATGGGAACTTAGTTATATGTATATTATGAATATATTACATGTAAAAACTTAAAACTATTTGGTGATCTATATTTAGTGCACCGTACACCTATCGTCTAATCGTCTTGTGGTGTAGGAATATCTCTCTAAAATTTATTGAAGAGGAAACCAATTATTTCGATATTTTTACTTAATTATTAAGAGCATCTCCCTTTGTAAGTATACGTAAATTATTTATTACGATTTACTAGTGTATTATACGATCCTCAGGAGCGCTGCATCTCCAATTAATATACCTACATATTTATTAGTAATAACTGGTTAGAAATATACTACTAAATAGGATGTAAAAACAAAAACAAAATATTATGACCATTAACTAGGGTTGCAAAATTTTTTTAAACGTGTGTTTAAAACGTTTTATCTAGGATTCAAAAAAAATTACAAAGCATTTTATTCTAAGTAACTTGTAACTAGTTATAAGTAAGTTCGTAAGATTTAAACTAAAAAAAAAGTAAGAAGTTGTTATAAGTTGATAATACTTGTTCTGTAGTAAAAAAAGATTATTAAAAAAAATCTCTATAATGCACCAAGGTATTCACTTTGACATCGGAAACTACCCCCAAAGTTTGAAATTGAAGCATTATTTCGATTAATTATGCTGTACACAGACACAAAAAAAAAACACACATCATTGTAAAATCAATACATTCATCACTTCGTTTAGAATCTAAAAGAAGTTATATTATAACTACAAGATATTCATAAATTATATAAAAATCAAAGTTTTAAATATATAGCGAAAATATGATCATTATAAATATAAGAATACTTCAAAATTTTAAAATTAGAATTTAAACAACTCTATAATTAAAAAAATAATAATTCAGTTGATAATATATTTGGCGAATCATATTTAAGTAATAATTGTATTGTGTCGTGAAAAATATTTAACTAAATCCAACAAATATTGTATTATTTTATGTGCTTATTCTCATTGTATTGCTAAATTTAAAAACACATATGATATAGCTATAATATTCTTTTTGTGCACATATAAATATAATAACAATATTATACTATTGTAACACGCGCGCCACGCAGCATACGCCCACTCAAGTTCGAGTGTCAACCTCGTCATCACAATTGTTTCCTGACGCCCCCACTGTAGGCATCGCACTGTATGAATACCCGTCCACCCTTCCACTAAAGCATCCACCCCCGCACCAAACCTTTAATGTGAATATGACTTTATAATAATTATTATTATGCGAGTAATGCGTTGGCAGCGACAGTTTCGTTTACGAAAAGATTAGGTTTTGTGTCTATGACAATGTTATAATAATAATATTATAATAGTATAAGTATATTGTAGCACGCATATTATTATTATATAGGAATAACTACGAAGATAAAACTTTTTGAACTCGCACGAACCCTTTTTGACTCGTGTGACCAAATAATTGGACGAAATAATCGTATTACTTATGTTATGTATAGAGTGTGTAAAGGTAGTATTAAATATAGGTACTATGTACCTACCTACAATATTGTACATAAATGCTCATGTGTAACAAAATTAAATATGCGTTATTTTTTGGCATATAATCGCAATGATATCATTTTCCAACAATTTGTGCAATCAAAAATGAATTTTTAAAGAAAAAAAATGTACCCTACATAGTATACTCATGTACTCATGTAGATTGCAGTAGTAGCAGTGCATTATACTCGACTTCTAAATTATATATTGTTGCGATCTTATACGAGTACGAGCAGCTAAATGTTAATTAACGAACACGAACACCAAAGAATTCTCAAAAAAAACCACTTATAACGTGATAATTATAAATTATAGACGGCATTTTATAGAAAATAAAAATAATTGATTTTTTAAAATAATAAGCATTGTATCTAAAAAATAAAAAATAATTATTTTTCCGATTCCTGTATAATATTTAACTTGTACTTGTATAATATTATATTGGTACGATATGCTGGTGTGTATACATACGAGTAGGTATGGTTATTTCAACGAACTTAACGGTGTGTTTTGTCGAACTCTCTTTGTCCACAGCGGCGTTATCTCTCACTATATAGAGATAAGTTTCTTTTCTCGTTCTAAATAATATACAACAATAATAATTTACATACATAATTTTAACGACTTTCATCACACAAAGAACGACTGCAGGGTCATTAGACCTTAGACCGATAAGACAACTTTGTTATATAGTGTGACCAAATTATTATTAATGCACATTGCACACGTATATACCTAATTGATTTGTGTTGCCTGCAAAAACACCGCATGTACAAGCTGTAGTAGGAACGATTATCGAGTAGAGTAGGTATACACATCTATAAATTGCAATTCCCAGGTGCCACCTGCCCGTTCCGTAATATAGAAATTAGGTGTCGAACAACGTGAAATTGTTATCGCCACGGTGGCGGCGGCGTCGGCGACTGTGGCGATCGATCGCAGGATGTCGATGAGACACGCGTACAACGATTGAGAGAGAGATAATTGATTTGCGATAACTTTTAATGAACTAACGTATTATAAGGAAACGATTGTTGTTGCGCAATCGGATTATAAAACCATCTGTACCGCACTATAATATATAATATAATATTAAAATATTATTAAAATTATTAATTTGAAATTGTAAAAAAAGTTGTTATAAAATCCTTCTGGAGTAAAATTATTTTTAACGGCACTGGATCACTGTAACGAAAACCGAGTCGGGCAATTCGTCTCATTAAATATAATATTATAGAAATACCTTTACTTATATTATGGACCGGACCCTACGTATCTATACTATACACTGAATGCCGGTTCCAATTACTTGAATTATTATTATTATTATTATATGGCTGGACGGTTGCAGCAGCAGCGGTATAATATTTATCTTTTTCATAATATGTTGACAACCAAAGTTCAAATATTGCATCGGTGGTCGGTGGTCGTGTATAATTTAATATGAATGTAAATTTAGTTGGATACGGTACTTTGTGTGCGACGCGTGTGTAGGTACT
The DNA here is from genome assembly GCA_009835225.1 of Aphis craccivora. Lineage (NCBI taxonomy): Eukaryota > Metazoa > Arthropoda > Insecta > Hemiptera > Aphididae > Aphis > Aphis craccivora. The sequence continues at coordinate 163,725 of VUJU01000062.1, forward strand.
CTGCATGTATACGTAGGTATAATATGTATGTATACGCGCGCACAGACTTTGTTTAGAAATCGTTAGTTCGAACCTTTTTCGCGGACGAAAAATCGTAAACGCCGACAATACCTACCTACCCCCTCCACCATAAAGTCGAGTTCACTAAGCACACTGCACTGTTATGATATTGCATATATTGTAGATAAGTACTTGTGGCGATGCATACACTATACACCGTCAAACAATATTATAAACGCGCTCTCTTTTGTTGGCGAATACCATTGATCAGATATCCATCGTTTATCGTGTAGTCTTTAAAACGTACAAGGTTCGCCGACAAAATATAGCGCATTCAATAGTATATATATATATGTGTATCCTTACATGTGTTGTCGTTATCCTGGTTTAATTCTGAGCAATAGCATACTTTAAGTATGTAATATGCCCGCTACCTACATGGTATAACTTTCTGTAGGTAAGTATATTATTATGTGTACATGACGGCACGATACTGTTATTGACACTACTGTCAGCTAAGGTGAAAACGATTGAAACTTTTTAAAATTAAAACTTACACCACCACATAATGTATAATATATTATTATCTACCATAAATTATATATATATATAATATAGTACGTAAACACATTTCAATCTCGTTGTTGCAAACAGACGTGATAACAATATAATATATATTATATTATAAATTCATAATACATTTATAAGTTATAACTATGTGTAGGAAGTTACTTCAATGTCTACTACTGGTATATGAAAAACAATGTTGATATTTTATTCAACAAAATATTTAAAATAGGTTAGAAATGTAAAATGTTACTGTACACGGTCACGAAAAATAAGTCGACTATATAAAGGTACTTAAATACACTATATTATATGCAATATGTTAGTACTCGTGTGTGTATCTACAAATATTATAATAATATATAAGTTTTCCATGCGGTCTATATTATAAACATAAACTATAATCTATATTACTTAATACATTGTCTATAGTAGGTACATACTACAAACAAGTATTATAGAGCCTGAAAATATGTTATTGATAGTAATTAAAGATATAAAACAAATTTACAACGAAGACCTGTTTTTAATTCAACAATCAAATTCAATTAACTGTTTTATCATTAATAGCTGAAAAATTACAAAATAATCGTTATTAACTAAGAAATATTATTAAATACATTTTTTCTGGAAATTGTTACTTCCTTATTTATACGTCATTGATGTTAGTATACAGATAGATATGGCGAAAATAAAAATTTCAGATTACTTTTAAACCATTTAAACAATCATATAATAATTAATTATATCGGTTTTATTAAAGATGCAATTGACAAGGCCTTAGAAAATGTATTACCACTGTTCACAGTTTTCATCCAATAAAGGTTAGATTATTTTTAAACTGTAAATACGTTTATTTAAATTGTAAACAAAGGTTTCAAAATATTGATGTAAGTATACAAACTTAAAATCGAAATTAACCTCTTATGCACAAAAAATAAATGCAAATAAATTCGTGAAAGTGAAAATAAAGAACCGATATTTAATTTAAACTATCTATATACACGCTAACTATGTACCAAAATTAATTTAAGTATCATTATGCCAGAGCAGCACGGTCACCGAGTTATTTTTAGTAGACCAGTTAAGAACATTTTTCAAATTTGTAATACCACCCACTAGTTAATGCCCCTGGCATAATCTTCACAACGTTTATTATTTTGTACTTTTGTAGGTAAATACAATTTATTAGCTAAAACGTTTTTGGCACAAAGGCTTAACAACTATAATGTTAGGTATATAATATAATATATATAATTACTATTATTTGCATGCACAAACCAATTATTTCATAACGGACATAAAAGAAAAAAGAATAATTAGAAAACGTAATATTTGGTTGAAAAAAAGATCAGAGAATATTGCCGGCCAGTGACCGTTACAAGAAAATGTGTAGCAGAAAATAAGCAATGAACAGGAAGTATGATTTTACAGTAGACACGGTTTAACTATATTTTGAAATAAATCTTAGAAAAAAAATTTAAACGTCCTATGAGCCGGATGAATTTTTTTTTATGTACCTGTTATAATATTATCCCGTTATATTATGTTTGAATATTTTTTATTAATGGACTGTTATAATAGGTATGTTAAGAGAAATGCTTATCTATGGATATTAGTAAGTTATTTATGTTGTAGTTTGAAGTTCAAGTAAAACTCATTTTTATCGACTTTTAAAGGATTTGTCTATTTCGATTTTTATTACATTTTTACGACATTGACATGTTATACACACAATATGTTAATAGAGTACTTGAGTATATTATCATTAAATCTGAATAAAACGATTAACGCAATCGTATGAAATAAGTTTTAGAGATATGATCTGTAGCCTATACAAATGTAATAAAACGAATATAACATCTACCTACATTTAAGTGTACGTCAATCCTTTGTATTATTTGTATTTTAGGGAACGATTTGTTGTGCGGGTCAAAAACTTAAAACTTAAGTGGGTAACAACGGACAAGAACACATGTTTAGCAATACATATTTATTGTACAATATTGTGTTGAAAAAAATGTTCAATAAAATGAAACGAAAAATTTTTTTCTTCTATCATTTTTATCAATGTTTAATCTCTTCTAATTAAATAATAATAAATCAAATTAGATTTGATAAAAAATGAATCAACTAAATATTTTAACGATTGTACGTATACGTATAAATAATTTAACATACCTAATTACGTTTTACTAAATTTAAAAACGTCTTATTTAAAAAAAAAAACTGGTGAAGTGTGCGGATTTGTCTACCAAGGCTAATTAGTAATTACAATAACATCATACAAAAAAAAAAAAAAAAAGCCATTTGATTAAATTTTTGTCATAAAATATAAAAATCACTAAAGGAAGCGTGGTATATATATACATTATACATATACAGTTTTTAAAACGTGAACATATTTTATGCCTTAATTATTATTTTAATTGAACGGTCCAAACGACGTGATTTGTAGTTATTATTTTTTCACTTCGTGACGTTATGTCGTTATGATAATTTACTGTATAGGTTAATAAAATTCAATCTACCTAGTAGTTATATAATAGTGGATGACAACTATGGGCTTTATTTTAATAATAAAAAAGAAAAACGAAAAATCATGGAAGTTTATTATGTTGTATAGATACCACACAAAACGAAATTTGTTATTTTTAATTAACCATGAATAGTTTGAGTATATTTTATAGAGTGGGCATCGAGGCACGGACATTTTGTGAACGGGTCACATTTTAGATTTTCTTGGCGCATTGTGAAAAATATAGTGGGAGGCGTCAACAGTAATCGTAAATCTTTTTAGGCTACTTAATTACCTGTTTATTTTTAAACTGGTCAAGATTACTTTTGTCTCTTTGAATTTTAAAAAAACGTAATTGAGCTCGAAAACTGGTCTATGAAAATGTTTGATTAAACACTATACGAGACCAAGGTTAGAATTTTTATTAAACTTTTCAGAGAACGGGTCATCAACGGATTAAATACACACCGCATGCTTTATAAATTATAACGAACACAACTATATAAACTTCTCAGGTCGTATTTGTATAAATAGATTTGTCTATATAAATTATATGAAACCTATAACACGTAAATTCTTATTTATATAAATATGAATTTCATATCGATTACGAAATATATTTTACGAATCCACGTAAAAAGTATTAGTGTCCAAATTAATCATGATGTATACCTACTATACCTAATACCTATACAAATAAACCTGTGCTCGATATAAAATCCACATTTTAATATTTTCGATTCTAAGATGCTACATAGGTAGGTACAACAGTTTTAATATATTATTATATATATGACGTATGTCTGCGTCTTGCGCTGAGTACAATAATTATGATTCAGTTAAATATCATATCGTAATTAAAACGAATAAAATATATGAAGTATGAACACACCTTCAATACATTTTCTCTGACATTAGCTTTCTAGGATTTATGATCAACGTAAATTTAAGTTTGATATATTCATAAGCCATATGACAGTTTATACATTATAATGTAATAATAATTATACTGAGCGATGAAACATTTAAGTCCTACGGATTTCTTCATGTATACGGATATTTAAGCACACGCGCATTAGATTATTTTCAAAAGTTTACAGTCCCACCTTCCATGTAGACTTCATGCTGATTGTTAATATGATAATTTCGATTTTATGAAGACAATAGTTTGTTTCTATTGCAGAGGTGGTTTCTCGGAATTTCGTGATGGGTGGGCCCATCAATATTATCATCATCATATATTTTATGAGAATTGCTAATGTTTATCGACTCTGTACGAAACCTTTTCTCGGCAAATAAAAACTCGATTCTCAAAAAGTATAATTATTGAATGAAATTCATAACTATGTATTAATTACATACCGACTGGAAACGAAAGTATGAATAGAACATTTTGTAATAGCTTCAGATTGCTATAATATATACTTGTAATAACTACTTGCAATTGAAATTTATTAATAAAAAAATTATATCTAAACCCAGTATGACAATGATAGAAAATATTTTTGTAACAATTTATCAAAGTAAAAAATGCATATTTAATATAGAATACATCATCTATTTAATATTTGAACAATATAACCCGCATAATAGGTATACTATGCAAAAGTACCATTTGATGAATAAAAAAGGATTATGATATGAATAGCATATATTATTACTATGTTAAACTTATTAAGTGCCTGCTTAAACATAAAGGAACATCTGTGGTATTATTATTATTTCTAATTTTTTTCATAGTACCTATAATATGGACTGCAAATCAAATCGTGTGTAATTAATTTAACTAAAATATTAGTAGTGAAATTATAAAAAATCTATAATTTATATATAATATGTATTATTAAAAAATATTAATCAAACATTTAAAAACTTAATATTTTTTTTTTTTATTCAGAAATAATCCATTTTTAAGTTTATATTAAGTAAGTAAATCAAATTATTTAATATTGTAAATAATAAACATTCGGAAAAAAGTATACTACAGTATTAATGTGTTATAGGTAGGTACTCGTAGCAGTTGTAGCATCATAAAAAGTAATGTAATGATACAATATTTTTTGGGTAATTAACCTGCGATACATCTAATGTATTTAAAACTTTTTTATGCTTATTTTTCTAAACTTAATGCATATTATTAAGTAAATGGACTATGGAGTACCTATACTATATAGTATATACAGGAAATAGTAAAATACTCCTTAACTATACGAGTATACATTATACTAGGTATTATGAAATACAAAAAAATATTTTAATATATTTTTTTTTTGTTGTTTATCAATTAAACTTATATTTAATATAGCTTATTCAGAATCAATTATTATTTAATCATAGCACAAAAAAAAATAGTAACAAGTGTTTTAATTACAAATAGTTACTGCTGAACTCTAATGAATAATGATACGCATACTAAATACTATTAGTTTTTTCCATTTTATTGATAATAATTTTTTCAATTTATTTAAATACAGTTACGATCATTAAACTTATATTATAATATACTATTTAATAACTAATAACAGTGGCGTAGATACGATTTTTTT
>VUJU01000062.1:169405-205442 GCA_009835225.1 Aphis craccivora
CTAATAATAATAATATAATATAGGTACATAAATTACCTATAACATATTGAACCAGGTGCGTGGACATAATTTTTCTAATTTACTAAATGTTATTAATTTTAATTTTGACTGATCTTCATATTAATATAAATATGGTAATATAGGTAATATAATATTATAATTATGTACACTTATTATGTCAAATATTATTTATATAATATAATAAGTAACAATTCTTTTTACACGTAGACTTTAAAATTTCATAAATTCTTGTAAATTCAATTAAAGAAAAATGGCTAAGGACTTTCTTAGTAATAGTAATTAAACCATTCTTATTAAGCAAATAAAAGTTCTAAAAAATAATTTAATTTAGTATTATTAGACCAATTCAACTAATTGTTTCTACCTATATTTATTTTCTTAAACATATTACCTATACTTATTATAATTGTACATAATATATGCAATGTATAAATAATCTTAAATGTATTTTTTTAATAAAAAAAATAAAAAATAGTAATAACTCTATAGATATAAGTTTTGAATGAACATTTTAAATGTATTGAAACGAAAGAGAAAAAATCTTAACAAATAATTGTTCGAAATACTTACCAAAATATCAGTAAGTGTTATTGTGTCGAACAAAATCAATTATTTATTTACAAACTGGTTTTTTTTTAAAAAATAATATTCATTATTTTATACATCAACATAGGTACTCCAAATTTAAAAAATGATGACAATAAGAAAAATATTTAAAAAATTCTTAAATTTTGAAATAATGGGTGTTCAAATTATATAAAAGGATCAAACTGTATAATGTATTAATGTATTAAAGTCAATGAATGTATTAAAGTAAATTTGTATAATATGTGTATTAATATTGAGTGAACAAAATTATCAGGTGTTGAACAGAATACGAAATTCAAGTGATATATCAAATTAGAGATTAAATATTACATATAAGACCAATACATATAATATTTTGCTTGACAGTAAATAATTAATCATTATAATATAAAATACAATAATAATTTTATTGTTTCATAAATATAAAAAAATTATTAAATCAGACAAAAATCCAAATGTTTTTAATAATGTGTAATATAAATACCTAGTGTATAATTTCAATCAGATTAAATTCTATTAATATGCTTAAGGCATTTTTGTAAACTCGTATTTGCATAGAAGTTAAAATGAAGTAATTTTAACGAGTACATAATTTAGTTATTTACATAGTCCAACCATTGTGAACTTATATTATCGACTTATTTTGTTGGTAAAATACATATGACTAAAATCTAATGTAAATTTTTACAGTACATGAATTTAAACCATGTAGGTGAACAAACATTTGAATTTGAAACTAGAATATTTCTAAAAATATCAACAAATAAATTTAAATATGTTTTACTCAAATATTTACACTATTATATAATAATCTAAACTGGGCATTCGACGCTTGTAAAAATAATTCTATTAACAATTGTATTGCGATATGTACAATTTAACAAATTAACATAAATTGTTTGGTAATATTTAAATTATTATCAATTTGTAAATTGTAATGTTTAAATAATGTATTTAAAAGGTAGTCTTTTTTATAATATATAAAAAGATAGTGAATTAAAATGATAAGAGCAAATATCGAAAAAAAATATAAGCTTTTATATCGATAAAAGATGTTTATTATTTATACAGACTATACAGTTATAGATGAAGAGGAAAAGACCACTAAATGCAAAGATTACTAATTTATGTTTATATTCTTTATATTTCTATGAGCTGAACGGAACGGTGTAATGGACGGTTTAGTCAAAGAGAGGAGATAAAAATTAACACTTTAGTAATAAATCGTTTTCATAATTTACATCTGGATCAAATTAACTTCCTACACATATTATTAAATATACGGTTTATATTATATTTAATGGAATAAGGTTTATGTGTAATTTTACGAGTACAACCTGATAATTTAAACAATATTTTAGATGAAAAACTACTAGTATAAAATAATATAAAAAAATAATAGTAGATTGCTTTAGTAAGCACCTAATTGAAATAATAATAATAATAATAAAGAATAACACTCCTATAAGGTACAAGACCTATAAACAAATACTAAGTCGGCCAGTGAGATCATTATGGATAATACAATTACACACATATTTGAAGAAAAAGAATTCTATAGTTATCAATTAAACGATGTTATAAATTATTTGAATAACGCTATTGAAGTACTCGCAACAAAAAGCTTTGTTATTAATAATATAAGTAGTATATTTATAATATAAATACAGTTCGATTTTGTTTTGAGAACGTAGTAAACATTAACGGTCATAAAGGCCACCCAGTACAATAACAACAACAACAAAATCAGTTGGATTCATTCCATACTATATCAATTCTATACAATTTGACTATGCTCAGTACAAAATGAACCAAATAGTAAAATTAAGGGTTTTCAAATAATATGTAACAACGTTAAAGTCTCCATAGTGTAGCGTTGGGAAAACAATGTCTACGTATTTGTAGCAAAAAAAATCAAATCAATAGCTACATCCCACGAGTGTAATAAAAACGGGTGATATAATGTCTGTAATACTATGTCAATAAAGTTGCCAAGTTCATATATAAAAATACATAATATGATATATTATATATTATATTATACCAAACATAGCGCAGCCGATGCAGGTGTATTTGAGAGTATTGTGATTAATTTAAAAACTTTTGACGTTTACAGCACAGACCGTTTGACATAAAATATTGTTTTTTAAACCGTTATACGAAACTGTAGAAAATAGAAACGCCAAATCGATAAATGAAAATAGAATACTAAACAAACACGAGATTTTGGGCGTAACTATCTTATTATATTTGTATATATTATGCGTACAGAACAGGACAGGTATTCACTATATTATATTGCGAGTGAGTAATCGGGGATTAAGAAAAAGAGAATGATTCGGCGTGTTTTGTTATGCGATTGTAAGTTTACGGATTTTACCTCCGTACCAATTTCTAATTTATTTTCTCGGGGACATTATATAGTAATCAGGTACCTACATAATATATATATAGATAAATATTATTCCAGCTCACGCTTACGAACCCACTGCCGACAATAGCGACGATCCGCGTAAATATAATTACACACTTGGAAAAAAGCACACAAAATTACGTTAACCCGTGAGCACTGTTTTTTTCCTTTCCAATCGTCCGGTTTTTTCGTAATAATTCCAATAAACGCCGCCAAGGCAAAAATGTGTGGCACGCGCTCGCACATAAATCTGTAAGTATGCGTGTATTATATATAATATATATATATAGGTAAGTAATATAATTTTTCGATTCTAAACCTCACGGGCACAGGTGGACGAGATAATATTGGACGTATACGAGGTATAGTACGAGAGGTGTATAATATATATAAAATAACCAAAAGAAAAAAAAACGAAAACGTCACGCGATCGTTCCACATATACATAATAATATGATATACAATATTGAATACGTATATATACAATATACATGTATAAATTATATATATATATATATATTGTAGGCGGCCAGTATCATAAAATTATATAATAATATACGATATAATATTATTATATTATATTCATATGTATACATAATATACATTTTTTTATATTTCTATATGTATGTACGTACGGTGTATTTGACGTCTGATGTTAAGTGTCGCGGGCACGCACCGACCACTACGACGCGGTATATATATAATAACATTAACACGGCAGTCTTTTATTTTCGTTTTTTATATTTATTATTTTTATATATACACACATGCACATATACGTATATATTTAATTTTGGGCCCACGCACGACCGTTTTTTTTTTTTTTTTATAGTATCCAACAGATAATTTCCCATTACGTGCGACGGGCGACCAGACGGCCCGGCGGCGGCATTTTATATTTTTATTTCGTTTATTATTATTATGCTCTCTCCACCACCGCCACTGATTTTACTACCAATAATTCCACCTCGCGGCTGCCTGACTGTCTGCTCGCTCACAAACGCGCCACCGCGCGCAATATATAAATGCGCGCATTATATTATATATATAGTATAATATTATGTATCGGAACGCATGGGTCTTGTTTTCTACATGATCATATCAGCCTCTGGGTTCAACCACTTAGGACCACGACCGTTTATAACAACATTTATGTAAATATCGCACAATACGAAAATTATTATTATATTATTATTGGCGCGTGTTTCGTCTCCTCCCTCTGCCCCACGAAACTACTCGGTTAGCCGCACGTACCTACATAATACAACAAATGCCATGGTAAAATCTATAGAAGTCTGACGTGTTTAACTACAATATTATACATTACAATATAATTCACACGAAACTGCGTTTTAATAATAATATATACAATATGCGCGTGCGAAAATAATATCTCCTCGATATACTTTCAAATCATATATTATTAACCACTTGACAGCTACTTTTAGAAAAATTTTGCATATACGATTATTGTTATTAGGTACACAGTTTCTATAATTTTCGATACAATCCAAATACCAACTATACTAAATGTTTTTCCTCTTACGTGTATTATGCTATTTTAAATTCCTTAGTCCATCAAATTTACAACTACCTATTATAGGTACCTATATTATATTTTCTTAAAAAAGTCACGTAATATTATGAAGGAAATATGTAAATCTCCAATTATACAAAATACAATACTAAGTTTTCCATAAGTTTTCCTTCAAGTAGCAATAGAAAAAACTCGAAGCATCATTATAGGAAAAATTTTAAATGCGTTTGAATTTTAAATTTTTATGAAATAGCGTAACGATAACGATTTATCCTAAAACGATTTTAAATATTTGTTATTATTCAAAAAGTATAAGTCGTAGATACTTGAAAATTTTACCAGTTATTTAGATTAGCATTTTTTTTACGTGATTTAATTTTCAAAATATTTGGACTTTTTTTGAAGTCTATTGATAGGCATTTGAAATATACGTTTTTGTTTAGTATTTTTTTATAAGTATCCATAAAAATTGTTTGACTTGGTCAAAATACTTGAAAATTTAATACAAAGTTCCTCATAAGTTATTTTTATTGTTATTATAAAATAATAAGAATACATAGGGACAATTTTTTTTTATTAGCATTTGAAGTTCAAATATTGACAAAAATTCGTCAAAATCATGAATATTTGCAAATTATTTTGTAGATATAATTCATAAAAATTTTTGTATAAGTAGTTAAAAGTTGAAAATTTAATACAAGGTTTTTCATAAGTTAAACTTACAATAATTATAAAAGAACTTAAATGTTGGTGTATTCAGGCCATTAAAACATAAACCACCTTTTTCACCAACCATTCGAAATGATATCCTAGAGTCTAGACTGACAAACCATCTTCGTTCAGAATCGTTTTTCGTATACAATGATACCTATCATTGGATTCAAATTTCTCTCTCTCTCCTATAATATATAATAATGATCCATACGGCACCTAATGTATAGCAGAGCGGTACCCACTTACCACTTTTTATTATTATTATTATTATTATTATATTTAGATAAAATCAAATTAATATAAGTACAATAAAATAATTACCTACACGTACAAATTTAATTGATTAGTTAATTAACCCCATTAAAATTAGCTTGTGACAGAGCAGTAAATTAGGTTACGTAACTTCAACAGCATACTAAAATCAATGTATTGATATTGTACGTTTATATGTATTATATTATAATATTTATTACAACAATATATTTTGGAGGTTTTGAGTTTTGACAAAAACCTACATAGAGATAGAATACACTCCCTTAAGTAATTTTATACTTGCATTAGGGTGTGCTCTATTTTACAAATAAAAATTAATCAAATATTTTCTTGATATTATCCAATACAAATTTAGCTTTCATTATTAATTCAAAGATAAAAGTTTATAGTATTATGTTTACTTAATTTATACATTTTTTGAAAATAGTTTTAATTTACGCATTTTTTATTGAGAAAAAAAAATGTAATTATCTTTATTTTTTACATGATACATACTTTAAGAAAAGCACATTTCTATACGCAATGTATGTGGATAAGGTTAGGTGTAATATCTCTATCATTATCAATATAATTACAGTGTATTGTGTATAAAACACCATTATTTGCTACCTATTTCATAAAAGAAATATATCAACAAATTGAATAGGTACCGCTACAATTAATGCAACAAACCGTTCAGAAAATGTAACCAGCTTTAAAACCTCTACGTTCGCTAATTTATTATCGTTGGTATCATTTTAACGGTATTTATAGGTTTTTATAATGTTTATAGTAATAATGTATTTTAAAATGTTAAAATGCAAATATCTACAGAATAAAAAACATTGGGCACTTCGAACTATTCCACCACATTGGTCATTACTGATTTAAAATGTTGTAATCCATAAATTCATATTATGAGTTTTATGAACTGACGTCGGACATTTACTTTTGGCACAAAAACATAGACCAACCGGTAATCTATGCAATCGATAGTATATAGACGCACGAAATATATTTTTACAGGTTTAACCGTTTAACATGATTATTTAAAATGCATAGAAACCATCCACTATGTACAATAATATTACACACAGCTTATGTGTAGGCAATTAAATCATTTGCCGTTTACGACGTGTATTTCGTAAACCGATGATTAAAGTGATTAAGTTACTCGGACAACAAACAAATGGATGACCAGGCAACAATAATAAACAAAAACATAAAATATTTTTGTTATTAAATAATATTTATCACAACAATATTAATGGTGTTCTCATATATTCGCTAATGTGTACAGTTATGTACACGTAGCTGTCCTGCTCATTTCAAGGTTATATAATTCGCAACAAAATTCAACTATAATTTTTAATAATAATAATGAAAATGGTTTAAATAGAAATTTGATTATGTTCTAAATGTTATTCATTACTTAGCTACGAACCACCTATTTACCTAAGTGTATAAAGTTCTTATTCGCTTACACTGAAATAAAAAAAAGTTATACTTTCGTTTCCACCAAATGTAGTCATAAAGGCTAAATTTATTAAACCATTGCTTAAAACACTTGAAATTAACATTTTTAAAAGTATAAGTATTAATATCAGAATGCGGTTTGTAGAACTATTCGTTGAAATGTTCTGAATGATTTGCAATTATTTGTTCTGTATAAACTATTATTGAAACCACACTTTGGTTGGAAACGTACTATTTTCGGAAATTTAATTTTCAGTCAAAGTATTTTAAAACAATAACATCATAAATCCAGAATTCTGATCAATGGTTATCATGTATCTCAAACGACTTAAACTAATATTTTTGAAAGAAAACTAATTTAACAAAACAAAAATTTAGTTTTAAAGGCAATAAGCTCCTTTAGAATTTATTTATTTAAAATTTAAACGGGCTAAGCTAAACATACACAAAAACAATGATTGATGATTACATTGGTTATCTACAAAGTATCATTCGTACATATTATAGTAATAAAATATAAATTTAAGTAATAGGTTCAAAATTAAAAATAACATACAAATAATAATCATAAAAAATCTATATCTTTATTAAGATATACATTAAAGAGACTATTTTATTTTAACTACAAAACAACAAATCTACATTATACTTTTTCACAAGGTTTATCAGTCTAATAACAGGACAGTTTAAGAATTATTAGAATGATGGAATGGCACATAAAACGTATAGTACTATAAATTCAGTAACCAGGAATCAGAAAATTAAATTTAACTAGTAGTACTATTAATTATTGTTCATGGATGATACCATTTAATAATTTAAAAACGAAATAAAGATCAAGTCTAATTATCCTTGTTCCAAGATCTTCTAGATTCGTATCATTTGAATTGTACAAACTGCCTGTCTCTGTAATTTCAGTCGAAGACAAAAAATAAAAGAAACATAACCAATAATACAGTTAATTCCCAGAAAAAATAATATAAGCAAATCACAAATCATTGTTCAATAAAAAAATCTTAATAAACTATTTAAATCTATTGATTATCGGATATTATGTACAATGAGTCAATAACTATGTCAAATTCTATAGCACACATATCCTCGTATTAATCACTATTCTCTAAGTTTTCAATACTATTGTTTCCTCATTCAGCTTCTAAGAATCGCAATAATTATATATATATTGCGGTTTCACTGTTTCTCTACAGCGTGCCCTGCTGTTATACCTATATTATTGTATGTTACTATTTAATATCATAGTGTGGACAGGAGCGGAGAGTTTCTCTCGTCTCGCTACGCTCTCGCAAGACTTTACAGGTTTCCATATGGTTTTTTCACTGATTTGAGTGCACATCTGCGATTATATTATAGGTATTATTGTTAAATGGAAATAATAGGTATATTCTACTATAGATCAAACGCATATCTAATTAGACAGTTCTTGCGTACAGTTTCGACAGGTGGATCACTGGTATACTCCGGTGCAGTGACATCATTACACCACCATATATTATTCGTGCCGAATATCAGGTTTTACAGGAAAAAATGATAATAGCTCACGGTTTCTCCTCCTCACTACACCCCCCAACCGGCCCGCCCCACCAACTACACTACTTAACACTACTCGTCTGCCTCAAGTGTTTCGCAATAAAAATAAAACAGTCAACCATTATTGATCAATGATCATTATCGACGGACCCAACACTGCAGCGGCAGAATATAGGTACTAGTATAATAATTTGACTACTTCATTACTGTAGACTGTAGAGTGTAGAGTGTAGAGTGTAGACGTTCAGTAATTTCCAATAGACGGGCAACAAAACTAAATGTCATCTCGATTTGACCTAATGACCGGAACTTCGATAAAGCAATGCAAACATCCTGGTTGATGCGGGTAAATGTTACAAGTGAATCCCCGATAAACCTGAACAAAATATACGAACAATGGATTGACAGGAAATCTCGAAGTCCAACTTTTATCCAACGTGATCTACCTACATAAATTAATTTGTTTTATCCACGACAAACTAAATGTGTAGTAAACTGATAAAATTGTTCGTTTAAACAAATTGTGTACGACTCAAAATGTCAGGGTTCAGTCACATGATAATATTATGTGTAGCAATAAATAATTTAAACTAACTATTGTATTTCGTTATTATATTTAATCTATTTAAATTTGAAAAATTAGTATTTGAATTTGATATTTGAAGATATAAAAAAAAACTTACTACATAGTAATATAGTATAATATATGTATACCTATACTATACTGTATTCATAATACGAGAACCTATAACTCTATGACATAATAAATGTAGATCAAATTTCGGAATTTTTACAACCAGATTCCTTACTTAGTATTTTTTGACTTAAGTAAACCTCATTTTTATAAATTTTCATAATTGAACGTAACCCAATATTACGAGTATATTAATAATCGCATCTACCAATTTTATTATCCTTATAACAAACAATTTTTCCATTACTATGGCGAAGGAAGTAAGAATTTTTTCCGCAATTAAGATCAATAAGTAATTTATATTTATATAAGCGAATGGCCGTACTTAGTTTTTACCTCAATTTATAGTATTTTATAAAATTAAAAATTATCTGTTCTAGGAATTATTACTCTATTCACACGAATGCACATGGGCACATGGCACATGGCCATATTTCGTTATAATATTAGAATATCCATTTTCAATAATGGATAAATTAATAATGTTTTATCGGTTCTATATTTTATCCAATCTTTGGCGGCGTATCAAAGAATAATATTTAACTTGTGATTGAATATAACCTATGTATAGTATTTCTTTAATTTAATTTAAATAAAACAAATAATAATATTAGTATTAAATTACTATTAATTGACTAATAAAAATAAATATATGAAAATTAAAACATAATAAGATTTGTTTTAAATTTGCACCAAAATAAAGATATGTAATTTACACCATCCACAGGTAGACGGTAATAAGAAATAGAAATTGTAATTGGCACCAAAATTAAAATCTATTATTTTTTCAATAGTATTACAAATTTACAAGTTTTGATATCCTAGTATAAATTTAGCTTAGTTTTATTTATAAAATAGCTCACCTCATGCACATATAATTGTAATAATAAGTTTATATTATAAAATCGTATAATTTTGAATATAAAAAAAAGTTGGCCAATTAAAAAAAATAAATGTAAAATTAAAGTCTTATTATTATGAGTATAAAAAAATAGACAATTCAAAAAATTATATGTAATTACCAGATAAGACGAAAAATCCCGAAAAATTATTTTTGTCATTCGTGTCCATCTAGTCTCGACGTTTACGAAGATACCGAGGAGTAATCGAATATTTCAAAATCGAATAGGTACTCGATAATCGAACAAATAAATAATCATTTTGGTGCAAATTACAAATTCTATTTTCGACAACCTGAGAGTGGTGCAAATTACATATATTTAATTTGGTGTAAATTACAAACAACCGTTTTAAAACGTCAATAATTTAATATACATACAATCAAATCAAATTGTAGTCGGTATTAATGAAATCAAGACATTTTTTATTTTTTAATGATAATTATTAATTAATATCAAATATATATGTGAGCATAATCAATCATGACTAAAAATAGTTTTATAAGCTTGACATTTTTTGTATAAAACGAATGAAGAGTAGTAGGTAAAACGTACAAAATACATATTAAAATAATATCAAACTGATAGCCGACTAGCAGAGACTAAAATTGGCATGATTATTTAAAACGACACAAAAGAAATATTCATCGTTATCATTTTGATAGCCATATTATATATTTACTCAACAAACAATTATAAAACTTTGAGTTAAGTTTCAGGGATTCTGTCAATATTTTGAACAATGGTTAAATAAAACTGTAATTTTCACGAGTATTTAATACTTAATATTATATACCTAGGAAATAAGGACAGTGCTTTCTGTAAGGAGTATTATATAGGCAATTCATTTATTGGAGAATTTAAAGCTTATAGATAATACAGGTATAAACTCTAAATTGAGTACTTATAAGTATAATATATTAATATGTATGAGTATGATACCATATTAATATGGTAGGCATTACCACTGAGTATAATTTTATATTATTTTATATTCATTTCACACATATAAATTATTATATTATGTATTATAGAAGTAATAATATGAAACTATAATTTATGGTACTAGCATTTCCCATACGATCACAGATATTATACTTACTAGTATGTATAAGTGTTAGATGTATCGTACTATCGTATCGGAGAAAAAAGAAATATTTAAAGATTTTGATTGTATTTATTGAACAAAATAGACATACGGTTCTAGTTAGTTGTTACGCGTATACGATAATATTATATTATATTTTGTAATAATTACAGGACAGAAATCGCCGCTAGTCGGCGCTGCCATATGATAGCAAAAACAATATATTATTATATTATTACCGTTGGCATTTATTCAAACATCGACTGGCGATAATTAGTCTGAATTCGTATGTAGGTATAATAATATAATATGTTAACGAAACGTTTATGTGTACGCACAGCTCATCGACGACACATACACTCGCAGTGTATATAAATATATGTATATTATATATAGATAGGTAATGTGCACACTTAACCTCGGTATCCGCACTTTGTCACAACTGTCAACTATACACGTATATATGTGTATATACGATTCTCACCAGGGAATCATGAAACTGGTTGGTCGCGATTTCGTTCTTAGATTACACCGCGTATATGAAACGTCCGCCCGTTCAACGATAGTGTTGGGGGGACCTCGCATTCCGTTTTTTTTTTGTATTTTAAATTCCGTTTTTTCTTTCGTCTACAGTGACCACCGGACCACGTGAGCGTATTCAAAATGTAAATATCTCATATGCTTATATTAAAACAATTTGATGCGTTTAATATTATTGTCTATCTACCTAAATTGTAATTTATTTTATAGATGATTTGTCTTAGCGTATGAGTTGAGTGTATATGTCGTATACTATTACTATATACAGAGTGATCACAACCATGCTTACTCCCATTTTTAAATTTACTAATGAATTTATTTGTGTTCCTGTTTTTGTAATTTTTAAATATACTTAAAGACCAATTTTCAAATTCTTAAGATTATGTGTAATATTTAATAAGGAGTGATCTGTGACAAATAGCGATACAAACTTTGATTTTTCAAATGAGAACTCTCCTTTTTTAATATAAATTATTTAGTGGATAATTGATTTAAACATTTTAATTTTAATGTAACTATTTAAAAATTCGAATTTGTAATTTTTAAGTCATTAAATTAAATTGTTTATATTAAGGTCTTAAAAATGGTATAACAAAAATATAAAAATAATTAATGTTTGAATCTAGTTTTTACTATAAATTATAAATATATTATTGATAAATTAAGTATAAAGTATAAACTACTAAAATGTCCAAATTACCATACACCATATCTTCTAAAACTTGCATCTCTGCAACACTCCATAATACAAAACATTTCAAAATACGGTTTTAATGATGCATTTAAAAAATCAGATTTTAAATAACTGCATTATTGAAGAAGAAGAAATGGGGTGAGCATAATTGGTGAATCACACTGTATTATCGTTCTTGTATTAATATTATACAGGTATATATATAATTTTAATACAGATAAATAAAGTTTAACCTATACATACTCAATGATAGTAAAAAAATATTATAACGATGATAATGAAAACAGGCGATTATTACGGCACCGGTATTTTACAATAATTTTCCGTCTTAAACACATATACATTATACATAGCCATTACAGGTATTGCCTGCGTATATTATTGTAAGGTTTGCGAAAAATTACAGTGATTACGCTTTTATGGATAATACCTATTTAATATTATGTATTATATGTTCACAGGGGAAATAGGTTTTTAAAAATCACTCGTGCAAAACACGGGCCATAAAGAAGTTGCCGGGGAAAAAAAAATCGGTGTACACATATTAATTATAGGTGTGTACGAAGGAGCGTTCTCGGTCATCGTCGTCGTGACGGTCGTCGGTCATTCACAAAACGAATATAACATATTATAAGATATTATAATGGATCGTTAAATGCGCACATCAACGAGCGCTTTTCTCGTACTCGCGGACTCGTATATATTATATATACGTACATAATATAGTCGAGTTACACGTACAGAATTATTATGATATACATATTATTATATAATCGCAGACGTTAACGACTTGCGGACGAGTTGATATCGGGTTGATACTTAATTTCAAACTCTATAAATTACGCGCCGTTGTAGGTAGGTATAATATGTACTTCAAATTCCCTCCCGTATAGACGATGAGGTTCGTAAAAGAAAAAAAAAATATTGATTAGGTATACCGTATACGTGACTTGGTCTAGACCTAGTGTGGGCGAACGGCGGACGGACACGTACGTATATATACATCTATTCTATTGGTGTTTTTCTCTTTTAATTTTATCGTGTACGTACATCATGTACACGGTTAATTAATACGTATATAATATAATACAATATAATATAATATGCTGTGTACGAGCGGATAGGTGTAAACGACGCGAGCGCGCGACTGTACGACTGCGATGGTGATGATGTGGTTGTATTTACAAGTATATAAATTATATAATACATACATATTATATATGTGCAATGTACCCAACCTATATCTGTAAATTAATTGAGTGGAAAAGAAAAACGATTAACGAGCGCGGGCTGTCGCGTCTGTCGATTATTGTTATTAATATTAATAATATTAATAATACTTCTATAATCGTCGGTGTCCTATGGGGCTACGTGTTGTCAGTGCAAGCGTTCCGAAAATATAATGATATTATACATTTTGATCAAAAGGCGGAAGGAAAAAGTTGATTTTAAAAGGCCGATGTTTTTGGAATGTTTACAATAATTATTCACGATGGTATTATACACCGCCACCACTGTTGTGTTTAATGAGTACACATCTAAACCAGAAAACCAGTATCATAATAAAGTATACCCAGTAAGTATATCTACGTTTGTTTTAAGTGTACGCCCGGGGGGTCGGATAATATGTGGTGTGGAGTTGTGACAAGAAATAAGTATTTTTTTTATATTTCTCAGACGTCGCGCGCAACAGAAATAAGAAAAAATATCATTTCCCAAATGAATAATTAAATAGGTATACGCAACACACACACACGCGCGCGGATATATATATATATATGTACGTATTATATATATATTATAATAAACATTATATACAGGTCGCATCTGATACGTCGACGATGTTCCCAAACAAAAACTATGACAATAATCGTGCATTTGAGATAGAAAAACGAGTGACCGGTGTCGTATATATTACGTAGGTAAACCTAACGTCATAGCAAAATAAAAACTTTCAACCTATTCGATGTACGCCTACACAGATATTCTTCAGCCGCTAATGTGTTATTATAATAGGTACCTTATTACACTGTTACGTAACACGTAAAGTAGAATTTAAATTTATTGACGTTGTATAAATTGATGTGAATGATATGATTATGTTGGAGGGTACCTATAATGTGAATAGGCTGTAATTTTTTTATAATATCCAAATATCTAGTACGCTAATACGCTTTTTTGAAGACATAACAATTTATTCGAAGAATATGGCTTATAAATACTTTCAGAGATGGACTATAGTGTCTTTAAGTTATGAAATCTTTATCAAGGATTTTTAATATTCACGTTTAATTGTTCCGTCGGTATTATTATTTATACTTAGTATGTTAATAAAATAATAACAGTCACCAGTTACGAATAATTTCGTTCGGTATAACACGTATTATATCATTTATATCTAATCTCTATAATTCGAAAAATGAGACAATATTTTAAAAATCAATTGTAAATACTAAATGTGATAGTTCCTCGAGTAATGTGAAATAGTAAACATCATTCTCAAAAAGAGAAAATAGATTTTAGCTCATTTTAACGAATTATTTTCAAATTTTCAAATTGATTTGCAATAATACAATACGGGCATATTTTTCCAATCGATTCAACAAAGTCGGGTTTCATGGACATCATTAACTAGGTTAGTGGTGAAAGCACGATTGTTTTATCTTGTAATGTGTCCTAATATTCTATGCGCTTTTTACGATTGCTTGAACCAAAACACTAGAGTTTACTCAAAAGTTCTATGAACTTGCTTTGGTAAAGATAATTATTATTATAATCCTTTTAATTTTATACTTGTATCTTATTTCTAAGATTTGTTTCTTTATAGTTCCGTGGCTATGAGTGATGGGAAAGGTTTGCAAAACGGTTTTTTCGAGATGCAAATATCTTATAAATAGTTAGTTGAGTAAGTTAATTTGATATCTTGTATACGCCTTTGAATCGAATATAAGTAACTCGACAAATCAAGACGTTTCAAAAAAAAATATGACGTTTTAAATGGATAGGTTATACATTTCAGCTCTCCGTAAGAATATAAACGAAACGTTCACAGACACGACCCATGATGTGGATCGGCGAACGTAACAACTATACAGTGTTATTATAGCTACCAATCATCTACTAGCCGCTGCATGTACACGCTACCTATTAAAATACACGCAGACGGATGTTGCCGGACTATACGCGCGGGTGCGGCAATCAGCTAAGAAGAAGAAAATTATCATTATTGTTATAATAACTGTGATTGAAAATTCATAGATCTTTTTTTTTTTTTGCTGCCCGAATTTCTACTGCGTTACACGGATTAATAAGTTTGTGTGGCCCCCGTAGATTTTATTATATAGATGTATTATACCGTCTATTAAAATACATCATCGTGGGTAAGTACGCGTATAAGCCACTACGTGATATAATGTGAGTTACCATAAATCCGAAAATACGCGCATGGCAGCGAATTAATAAAACGATAATACGTCGTCATTAAATAAATTATACATACGTGGCTGTACGTCGCTGTGAATATTTGATGCCAAATAATTACAATAACTCATTACGAACAAATGACACGCCCTGCAATGAGTTCTCGACTACCAAAATTTGTTCTTCAAATGTACACACGATATACTATTATATAGTTATATATGTATAAATGCAGTAAGTATATATTTTACACGCACACATCACATATATATAGCACGCATGGATCGAGCTAAAAACGCATAAAACTTGTTTTGCGAAAATGATTAAGGTTTAGTAAAATATTTTTAATTTGTATAATATAGTGGATGACGTTACTCAAGAAGATTAGACACAAAAAAATATTCAGGACCACGCTGAGTCGCTCTGGTACGATATAATATCATACACTGTATAGGTACCTATTATATATTTAACGGACGCAAACTAAATGCGATGTAGGTACTAGCCACTAGGTATTATAACATTATAATAAGAACCAGACACACGTATACCTATACCTACCACTCAATCGCTAACGGATGTGGATTAAATGGATTAATTGTACACTGTACAGAATAGATATCGGTTGCGATAAAGTAAGTATTATGTTGTAGGTAATTCGCAAAAGGCCATCTTCAAAAAAATAGAAAATCTAAAATATGGATTTTTTGTTCCAAATAAACACAATAGTATACAACATCACGGCTTATAGATCCTCGAAGAAATTTCATATAAATAACTAATAAAAAAAAAAAAAAAAACAATAATAATAATTATTATTGCAACTGCCAAAACATTTTTTGTGTCATAATTTAAATATACGCAATTTATCATCCCAACTTTTAACTTTAAAGACTTTAATCATAGATAATATTATATTAAATTATTTGACTTTATACGGTCACATTAATACAAAATAGGTTAAACTTTTGAACACTTTTCTAAACAAAATATATAACTGTAAAGTGTATACTATTAAAAATTATAATAATATTTATATCACTTTAACGAGGCAACTCTTTTTTGCCAAATCTTTAGATAATAATCTTACCTATCTAAAACCGTGTCCACAGGTCACAACTTCTTACATCGATAACATTTCTATTAGCAGCTGTTAATTACACATTTTATAAAAACCTGAAGCTTTTTTAGCAAATAATATAATTATTAATTATATATTTATAATGCTAAAAGGGGGAGGTGGTTTAACACCCAAACAGCTTTCTTGGCTACGAGCTACGTGCCTAATTCGCGTACCTACTATAGTTACAATGTTACGGATTTCAATTTATTGCAAATGTATTCACTTAGTAGATATAATAATTATTAAATTATGATTAAAAATTGTTTATTAACCATACTGTAAAAGACAATCAACTCATTTACAGAAATGTATTACGTCATTACATTGTATGTAAACCGGCTAAACCGCGTTAGCGTCGTCGTCGTCCCTTAGGAATAGCCCACCAGGAAAAATCATTTGGAGTGAAGCATCACATTAGTTCATATTTTTATAATAATACTAAACGATTAGAAACAATATCAAAAATTCAAAATAGATACAATAAAGTCAAATTTCTTACCCTTTTGGTAGAACGTTTCGTTGAAAACTTGAGGGCTATAAAAATTCGGAAAGTAAAATTCCAGAATGTAAAACGCCGGAATTTGGTGCATTCACTTAGTGTGGCTGGGTAAAAATGTTGAGTTGAAACTTGTTTAGTATTATGATATTTATTATGCAACAATTTGTTAACCACAAAATAAATTATTTGCCGTAACTATGCGTAAACTCTTTGCGAATTCTATAATTTAAGGCGCCAATACAACTCAACCGTGAAACGTGAAAACAATAGTAACCACACGGTCCGAGTGTGATCGAAATCAACTACGCGGTAATGCACTAATACCGTATAAGTGGTAAAGTGAGGTATGAAAAAGAAAATTATGGTTAACCATAACGGTAAACTATTCACAACACTCTAGAATATTTAAGAATAAATCAGATTATTCATAATATATGAACCTGCAAAAGCGCCTTCATAGAAGTGACTCGCTAATAGGTACTTCGACAGCTCGACTTAATTTTATTCGATTTAGGGACATTGAATACATACATACATCATACTATATAATTATAAGATAACAATGAGTCGGGTCACGGGTGGTACTACTGAGTACCTTGCCACCCTGTAATTTCCCGCTCTTTAATCTAATACAAAAGTTGTTTATTTTATACAAGCAAAATATGTATAGATTGTAATTATTGGAATTCCCCGTCAAGAAAAAATGTAGATATATAACTGTGCATTTATAATATGTAATTATATTTTGTTTCTTCAGTGAAAATTAAAATATTACGTCAACGACAGCGTAAAACTGAAACCAGAAAGTATATTCAATATTTCAATACATTTAAAATAAGGTGTAAAGTAAGTACGTTTAGAATATTAGATATTATTATGTTATAAAGTTAAATGGGTTACTAAAGTACGATAACTTGTATACCTATTTACTATTTTATTTCTATTGGGTCCGGACTTCGGACCACATGATACGTTATTAACCGGTGTATTGAGTTTATATACGTAAAAAAAATAAAGTTTTAATTTATTATTATTATTTGATTATACTTTATAGATATTTCAGATATTTGTCTTTATTATGGCCACATCACGTAGCTCACATTTATGTGCTTCGCTTGTTGGGTAAACTACCGACAAATTTAAAAGTATACAGATATAGTCACCTATAATTATACTTGTACGAACTTTATTATGATATTAATTTTTCTCCAAATTATCTAAAATATAATGATTGATTAATACCTAATACGATAATAAATTATGATAACATTTCCAACGAATTATAAATAGGTACTGTCACAAATCCTTAATCAATATAGATGTATTTTTGAACTGGATACAATTTTCTTTATTCCTTGTAACGATAAAAGTTACAATTTCGCGTTCATTACACGAGGTTGCTTCTAACAAATGAATAAATGATGCATAATATAGGTTACTATAACAACCTCATTGTTACATTTTTTTATCATAATTTTAAATACATCTATACATATATAATTCAATATTTTTTGATGCAGCGGAGAAAATATCATAAGTTGCACGCTGTTTTTTTTTGTATACATACAAAAAAGCTTGAGCTCGATTCAAAGAAAATTTCATGAATTTGACCATCGTAGGGATTGTAGAAAATTTCTCGTTGAATCTAACCTATCCAAAACAACTCATTCCATACTTACATCAATCCCTTATATAATATACATATACCTCTTGTAGCTGTAAGTTATAACAACTTATAAACATAACATAATTTTTGAAAAATAAGTTTATATTTATATAAATAATATGGTGAATCAGTAATGATGACCCTCATCATCTATATAATATAACTATTATAACTATTATACTATTAATAATAATCATAGGTGTGCTTACGGATAAGGTCATTTTGAAAATGGACAGATTAGTAAATTTAAATTGATTCAAAAGTAATTTTGAATATTTTTTGTTTAGCGAAGAACTGATTTTATGCAAGAAATTTTCTAGCAAACATTACTCGGCCAGACTTGTAAAATTTGTTCGAGTTCGCCAGTATGATAGGTTAGAATTATCAACACTCAACAAGTCGTGTACATGCAGTGATCTGAATTCACAGGTAGGTTTATACTCCGTAAAAGTATATTAATACTTAAAATGGAGCTATGCCAGGTATGGAGGTTCTCAGTGTG
This sequence comes from Aphis craccivora, assembly GCA_009835225.1. Lineage (NCBI taxonomy): Eukaryota > Metazoa > Arthropoda > Insecta > Hemiptera > Aphididae > Aphis > Aphis craccivora. The sequence goes on from VUJU01000062.1 coordinate 189,079, forward strand.
GGTTTCGCAACGCGAAATGTAGACGACCTGTAAAATAGTAAAATATTGTAATATATAATCTTAATCATCATCATCACCATCGACGCCGTTTAAAACTCACCGAAGCGTAAATACCCTGCACCGGTGTAGTTTTATCTGGACAGATCATCTGCATCACAGCTCTTGACTGTTACACAAAACCTGCACTGTACGATACTATCGCGTACACACATTTTATAAGTGTAGGTACCTACTTACAGGCACACGAAGTCGGCCGACGGTTTTTTTTTTACACGATAATAATTAGTAGCTTTTATATTTACATTGCATACCTATTGTATATTTATATTATTAGGCGTACAGTGTTATACGCATAATATTAGTGTTATTGTACCGAAATCAAAAAACAAATTATAATTTCCTCTCGTCGATGAGATATTAATATATTACTATCACAATGATGATCGCGCATTGTAAAAATAAAATATAAATAATAAGTGGACTTTTCTCTAAAACTCGCGTTTTTGTTTTTTTTTTCTTTTATCAATATCTATCTATACCCAGCTTATAATATAATAATTGTCGGTAATCGGTGGTCTTCGCGTGTTCGCGCAATTAACATAAAACGCGGTTAAAACCGTCCATTAACTATGGCACACTAACGGCCGCGTATAGAACAACGTGCTACCTGCAACCGTCGCGCCGCCGCCGACAGACCAATTAATATTATGCTCTGTCGCATAATATTATACAAAACATAATAATAATATTATTATATCGATATTATTATTTTATAATGGCCGTGTTGTGCAGCGTATCGCGGCGATCCGATCTCGCGCATGCGGCGGCGGTTATCGATCCGACCGGAAATCATCGACGGCCGGTGTTATCGATGCTGCAGCATTAATATACCCACCGTGTGTGTATAATATGCATTGGGCATAATTATTTTTATACGAGTATTATTATTAATTACTATTACTTATATAAATAATATTATCGTGTTTTATTCGACACGACAACGCACGTTCGGTCACGTTTTCGGAAATTATAATGCGGTAGACTCAGAGATGAGCACACAGTTCACCTGCGCTCAACGTATAGTATAAACTATAAAGGTAACATATTATGGTTAGAAAGTGACCAGATATTTTATGTTTATAAAAGTGTTATTATATAGGAATATCGCAAACATTCCCGAAAACCGAGAAAGGGTTGATTTGACGGAAGGAAAAGGAATGATAAAGGAAAGGGTTATATTTCAAGTGATGAGTATATTTTAACACATGAAAAACTATATAGACTATAGTGATTTAAATATATTATGCAAACAGATTTTAGATTATAAAAATAATAACTTTCATAAAATGTATACCTACCTCTTTATTGGAACTGCTCCTTTCATCTCTTTCTCTGCAAAATTAAAATACAGTATCATAATTTTAAAAAAAAAGGAACTGTTTTTATTTATACTAATGTTTAATGTTTTTGTAATAAACTGCGAAAAATAATATGACTTATATTGAAATAATAAAATTGGGATACAATCTATAACAATCTAGGCTTGACACAAAGATTTAGAGGGAAATCTATTTAAAAATTGGGCTGCACACTAGGTATGAATTATAGCGTGACAAGGCGCACCATGGTTGATCTGGGAGGGGGTAGAAGACATTTGGGACGAGAGACGAAATGGATGTCAACTGCAAAGAGCTTGAGTACCAAATACGGATTTGATTCAGTAATAAACATAATTATACAACAAAATAATATATGTAAATTTGTCGTGCTTAAATAGGAAAAGAACAATATCATTATGCAACCGGTCCGGTTCCCGTCTATCTATTCAGAAAAAAATATTACAAGAAGCACGTCAAAATAATTATAAATTGAGTGGTATCCGTCCCTGACATCCACCCGAAATCTAATATTACTATTATACTATTTGAACTTTATTAACACATTTTAATATATTAATTACTATGTGTGACGAAACCACTTATGTACCATGTTGAATTTTGTTTCTATTTAAATTAAAATAATATTCAACACTGTAATTTTATGATAATATTATTAATTAATTATTATTATATTTAATCGTTCTAATAATTGTTTTTAGTTCTAATACCCGCGTGTATCATAAACATAAATAGATTCAACAATTTTTTTTTATTGTCTGTAGGTCTAATTTTTTGTAATCCGAAGAGCGTTATCTTACTCATAAATTATGATACGTATTTTCACACCAAGTATATGGTATATATTATTATCTGACCAGTTTTTGGAAGCTAAACCATTTTTGTAGATGAGATTTACCCCTTTGAACCGCCATTAGGTTAGGTAAGAATATGGCGTTGCCCGTTTATCACATTTTTTCGTTAAGACAATAGACTAACAATTACTGTTGTCTAGGCAGCATCAGCAAGAATTCGTTAATGGAGGGTGGCAAACAATTTATAACCACAAATAATATAACTGACGAGTTTGGTGCACAAAGTTAGGTCACTCAACATAGTTGAATATATTACCAACCCTATGAATTACGATACAATAAAAGTCAACCTACTGCCCAAGGAATGCTATAGGTAATCGTTTGAAATCTTACCTAACATTTTAACATGATATTTATAATAAGTATAATACTAAAAAATAAATTTCATATTGATCTGTACACTATTTATGTTATAAATCGTTATTTTTTAAATAATCATTTAATTATATTTATTTCCGAATTAATTAGAAACGACCAAAATTTTTTTGGCTTTTTTTAAATCACTATACGTCACATTATTAATTGTACAGTTCTCCTCGAAAGTTTACAATGTTCTTCCTACAGTATTGGTTCGTTAAGCAATACGATTTATTCTAAACAAAAAATATAGGTTAGGTGTCTTATTCTCATTCTACGAGAGCGTTTAAACGTCGAAAAAATATAATATTATACGACCAATACTGATTTTACTATGGTAATTGATAAGTTAAAATTACGTCTTAAAACACATTTTATAGCTTAGAAACCTAGGGATATTCCTGCAATCATAATTTTAATTTATAAAATAATATTATTGGGTTATTTATTTTATAACCCAGATTATAATATAATAATGTTGTCAATATATCTTGTAAATGTATGTTACATTTATTGCATTCTTTCTTATATTTTTATAGAAGATTTCTAATACTAGTAACACATCCAGGGAGGGGGTAAATTAAATTCCACCTTTTTCCCCACACAATTACGCCAATGATTGTGATCACTTACTGTCTTGAAACTGTTAAAAATAAAAACCAAGGGGAAGGGGATTTCCCCTACTTGCGAACACACTTGCTTCTAACTGCAGCTGCCAGCTATATACTGAATAGTCAGTGACCACCGTGTATAGATGGTAAGCTGCGATCACAGGCACGATTCTACAATCAATGCTTATCGGAATATCGGATAGATACTCTGGTCAAACATGGGCCATTAGGATATTGGCATAGTGATGAATAATAGTATAAGGAAAGAAAAAATTTCAAGTCTCCGCATATTTTTTTCTTATAAATATATTTAATAGAATTTTTTTTTTCAATTTCGTCTCGCGTAAACAAATACAGAGCGGTACAGACATAATATTATTATTAGGTTCATATAATATTATAAACGAGTAACGATTTTACGATGGTACACAGATATGCAAAAAAAAAAATTGTTCATTAAAAAAAAATATATATATTAAAAACCAATAAAAAAAACATCGTTGCGTTGTAATTCATACGATTTCTGTTGGTCTTCTCTTAAAACATGGATTTGAGCAAAGCTAATATAATTATGACGATGAGGTTCGCACATCGCACTTTAGAAAAAAAATAGACATACACGGATATAGGACGACACATACTATTACTACGCTGTACCAGTATATACATATTCGAAAATACAAAAATTGTTCACAGGTGAATTGCCGTACGTTAAACATATAGTATTTATTATATTCATAGGTACATAAATATAGTGTTATAATATTATATTGTAATGGGAAATATAAAATTTATAATTAGTTTGTTTCACGGACAATCTTTTTACATCATTCACTATTGCGATGAAAAAAATATTACAGTTTTCAAATGATATTATTTACGGTTTGAAAAGAAATAAATACGGTTTATATATATATATAGGTATGTTTTATACAAATAAAAATAATATTATGTCCCTGTTTTACCGTTTTCCGTTTAACAATCTCACGACGGTTTTAACATTTCGTTTCTATCACATCATGCACGTTTTGTATACCTAATAATATATAATATTACAATAAAAATAGCGTTATATATTAAAAATAATTCAATCGTCCGTATAATATAATATTTATGATATGACGTTATATACTGGTGATAATTGTTTGGAAAGAAAAAAATTCGAAAGATATGCGATTTCCTCAATAAAGAATTTTCGTTTTTTTTTTTTTTTGTTCATCCGGCTAATTTTTATTGAGATGATAGTCGAAAAGAGCGTGTAAGTAAAAAACTGCTTTTACTGGATGATGAGCACGCTTCATTACAAAAAAAAAAAAATAATAATAATTATAATTATAATAATAATAATAACAGTCGCTTCGTATAAGGATTTCACGATAATTTTTTTTCCCCGTTAGACGCGAAATGTTATTTCCCGTAATCAGGTAAATAGGGGATATCGTTATTAAATTTGAGCAAATACTCGCTTCGGCGCGAACAAAAAAAAAAAAAAAAACAATACCAGCATTTTACGAATAATGACGGATGACTGTATAGCGTCTGCAGCTGGACGACCAGAATGTATCGAAAACCAAACCGTCAAACCTCGCGACGATAACAATGGTACAAAAACGAAAAAAAAAATTGGTAATAAAAAAACAAACTTACGTAGGATGGCACGTCGCGGTACATAATACATAATAATATATACAAAATAATAGTAACACACACCCTGTTTACACTTACCTATTTGAAAAATAACTAGATTAGAAAAAAAATATACACGACGCGCGTATGACGACGTTCGTGTTGATATACGAAAATTACGAAACGACGATGATTGTCGGTGTTCGAAACAAAAAATATATATTATACACGAGAAATCAATACGTATAGATAATATTAATAATAATAACATAATACCCAAGTATTCCGCTATTGTATATTATTATAATTTTATAATTTATAATAATACACGTATGGTGTACCTATATATACGAAAAAAATTTAACCGTTCAGGAAAACGAATAATTAAAATAATATATGATATTACCTATACATGAGCATATAGACTTACTATTATTTTATCTTTGGTTTTGACAAAAAGCTGTGTGCGCACGCACGTTTGTAGTGTGTACCTATATGTGTGTGTGTGTGTGTGTGTGTGTATTGTTCTTAAGATTATAATTTACATATACAAATAATAATAAAATTATCGGCTACGATGTACAATTTAATAAATATTATAAACATATTTTATATTTACTAACAAAGTATTGTTACAAAAATGACACGTTTTAACATTATAATAATAATAATAATATTAAGACCGTCCGCACAACGGTGCACAAGACTGCAGCACCGCTACTGCGGTTCAGACTTGCAGAGGACCTCGATCGGGGGCGACAGCAACAGTTGGCCGCCGGTGGGCGAGGTGGGCGACGGCGGGTCCAGGCCGAGCGCGGCCGCCATGGCCGCTGCGCCGGACGCCGACGACGACGAGACCATCTCGTACCGGGAGTGAGTGCGCATGTGCCGGGTGATCATGTCCCGGCGGCACGCGGCGTACGGACACTGCGGACACTTGTACGGTTTTTCGCCGGTGTGGGTGCGCTGGTGGGTGCTCAGGTGGTCGGACCGCGAGAACACTTGGCCGCACACTCGACAAGTGTACGGCTTGACGCCCGTGTGCAGTCGCATGTGCCGGGTGAGCATGTCGCTGCGCGCAAACGACCGGTTGCACACCTCGCACGGGTACGCCTTGGCCGCGCCGCCGGACGAGTCGCCGCTGCCGCCATTCTCGGACGACGAGTTGGCCGCCGTCCCGGTGCCGGCCGACGACGACGACGACGACGCCGACGCCGACGTTTTGTGCCGGGACGCCATGTGCTTGGCCAGCCGATCGTGCAGGCTGAACATCTGTCCGCACACCGGACACACGTACGCCACGTCCGAGCCGACGGGCATCTCCTCGACGACGGGCGACACTTCCAGGTTGTACCGGACGGCCACCGAAGCCTTGGTGGTGCGCGACGCCACGTCGCCCTTGACCACCGGCACGGTGTAACCGCCCGCGCTACCGGGCCGGCTGTAGTAGCCCACCGACACGACCGACGTCGTAGGAGGAGTACCGGCCGATGAGGCGGTGACCGGCGGTAGCGGAGGTGACGGCGTCGTCGCGGCGGCATTGGCCGCCACGGCGGTGGTGACGGACGGTTCGGCCGCCGGCGGTTCGGGGGCGGCAAACGGCCAGAAACCGTTCTTCATGGACAGGTCGAGCGGCAAGTCTTGGGGCGGTTGCGGCGGTGGCGGGGGCGCGGAAGACCTACAGGACGCCGGGCCCCTTTTCCGAGCCGGCTTGTCCAAAGGATGCGGCACCGAAAACGGCCTCTTGCCCCTCCGGCTGCCGGTACCGGCCGTCGACGTGGTCACCCGGACAGCCGCGGCCGTCGACGCGGTCGAGTCGTCGTTACCGCCGTCGCCACCGCTGTTGCAGTGTTCGGCTTTGGTCGCTTCGAACCACATAGGAACATCGGAATCGGAATGGCTCCGCCGCTTCCGGAATATGTCGGGCAGGTACTTGGTGTGCAGGTAGTGTTCGAACGTGTACATGGAACCGGCCAACAGCGACGCCGGCGACATGGGCGTGACGGGCGGCTGCTGCGAGTTCTTGCTGTTCAGGTGGTTGAGGTGCTGCTGCGACGGTGGTGGCGGCATGGGTGGTAGAGGGTGCCGGGGCGGCGAGGTGCCGTCGCCGCCGCAGAACAGGCAATCACACTTCGGGTACTTGAGATAGTGGTGTAGCGGGTGTGGCGGTAACAGTGGCGCCGGGTGAAACTGTGGCTGCTGTAGATGCGGCGCCGGCGGGTCGTCCGGCCTCGTCCGGTTCGGGCTGAACGGCGAGTCGGTGTGAGAGCTGCGCGGCGACCGGTTGCACGAAGACGAACCGGCCGGGCTGAACGGTTCCTCGTAGCTGTCTTTGCACGAAGACCTCCGCAGCGACTCGTCGCTTTCGTACCCGACGCCGTTGGACACGTGGCCGCTGTCCACCACCACCGTGGCCGTCACCGATCCGTCGGTCTCCTTGATCTCCGGCTCTTCTTCTTTCACGGCCACGACATCGATTTCGATGTTGTTGTTGTTGTTGTTGTTATTGTTGTTATGATTACTATTATTGTTGTTGTTGTTGGGCGAAGTAGCCTGTCCCGCTAACCTGTCCAACACTTGGTTCAGGCGTTTCCGCTTTTTGTGTTTGACGACCACGGGACGTGCGCTGGGAACGTGGTGCAGATGGTTGTTATTATTCGTGACCAGCGGATGGTTGTTGTTGGTCTTGTAGATCGTCGACCGGCTCGCCCTGTCTGTCGGCGGCTCCATTTCTACCTCAGCCATAGTCATTCGTGCAGCTAATCGAACGTACGTTCAATCACCGCAAAACGACGCAAGCGCACAAACACGGTGGCGACCTGAAACGAGAAAAAACGTTAGTCGATCGTCCGAAATCGTTATAGTGTAGGTACAAGGTATATTCGCATAAATAATCAAGTCGTTAATAAAAGTTCAACTTTCACAAACAGATATTGAATACTCTTGATAAGAACCGAACAAGCTTAGCTTTTAAGGGAAGTCGCAATACTGTAAATCGTCTACATTTTTAAAACGTGGAGATTATTATTATTAATTAACTCAGAATAGGTACGTTCACGCAATGTGCAGTTTTTATTGATCAGATTCGCAACTCTACCGCGACACAATTTTAAAACTTTCGGAAAAATCGAGAGATGGTATAGAAAAACGCAAGTACGTATAGTATAGACGAAAACATTTTCAAAGCTGGGCTTGACGTTTTTCCTTTGACGTGAAAGTTTGAGTCCTTCCAGAATGAGTAATGCTCAGGTAGAATATGTGTTTTAGAACAACAGCGTCGAAAACTCGAAAACACCCACGAATAATTAGGAATAGTTGGAATAATGTTGTAACGCAAACGATTATACAAGAGGGAAAAGGGATGCAGAAAATCGCATTTAACGCAAATATGTTTGCAGACTATAGTATATTTTGCAGTGTCGAAACTAAATCTAAAATAATCCATTAGCGATCCGAAGTCTCCCCAAATAAATATTTATAATAGTAATAATTTTTTTAAATGTTATTTTCACTTTCAAATTCACAACACAACAATTCCTAATTCTAAAAATATTGTAAATTACTGCTTCTCGAAGACCGCGTTTGCTTTACCACTATCGATATTTGAACTACCTATGAGATCTATGAACGTACATATACGGGAATAAAATATATATTAAAATGCATAATTATTCAAGAAGTGTATTAACATGCAAAAAAACGTATAAGTTATACTTTATATTACCTCTATCTTATAAATAATTATAAAAATATCTTTTTTTAATTTAACTTAAAATATTAATATAATTAAACATAAATGAAGGCTTTTTTTTTAAATTAGATTTTATTTTGATTTATGAGCAAAAAACATGACTGGGTTAATATTAAAACTTTAAATATGCAAAAATATGCAACATGCCTACGTTTTTGGATTTGAGTTTAATATGTATTACAAAACGAATTTGTGCCAAATCATATTTATAATATGCAAATGAATTGACTTCCAAGCCCTGATTATTATTAATATTATCATTATTATCATTATGTAGGTATTTTCTGACAGCGTGATATAACGCCGGACAGAGGGAAGGCGACGGCGACACAGAGAACCTAACCCGTTCACCGCCGCGTGAAAAAAATTGCGCGTAATACCCGGTACGACGGGCGGTTACGGCGGCGACGTTTGAGGACACGACGAGTCGTTAATTAGTGCTCTCGCGAGCCCGGCAAGGACGCCAGAGATAATAATAATAATATTATTAATATTATAAACCTATATATATATATATTATTATTATCATTATTATCGTGTGTGGATATATTATAAGAGACACGTTTATTATATAGGTATAAAATATATATAATATGACGTTACGCAATGTCGTTGTAGATTGTTAATCGTCGAAATGAAAAAAAATTGTTAGCAATAACATACACGTACAATGGGTGGTTTTATGATTACCAATATATATTATTATAATGCATGTGTGTGTGTGTGTGTGCGATATAAAATTGCCCAACTCAGTATATCGGACACAGCGGGGGAGTCTCGTCGGCTGCGGAAAAGACTGCGTGGAGGTAAAGTACGTTATTACGCTGACACAGACGAGAAATGACACCTCGTAGATATCTATAATACTGCAGTATCATACTTAACGTATTTACACCTATCGTAGGGGCCTCAGACAGGTAACGTCGCCAGATTTGCACCTACGGCAACTGTCCGCAGTTTTATTCGCACGACCATTATTCCAATTCACACTTTTGCGGCTAATAATTAGTGTTTGTAATTACATTAATACGATTCACACAGACTGAACGGCACGATCCCGTTGGTGAATATGTTGAACATATAGAAATGCTAAAAATGCAGGTGGGTGTGCGTGTTTGGAGTTTTTATCTTAGGAGTTCTATTATAAATAATTTATGTTGTATGTAATACATCGAACTATAGAAGGTGTTACTATTTCAAACTACTCAGCACCTCTCAAAAAAATTTCACGTCGCACATTATAGGTACATATTGATTATTGGTAATTATATCTAAAGGTTAGGTAGATGGTATGCTGTTAAACTGCATGTCTTATAATAAACTTAAAAGAAAAGAGTTATCAACATTACTTTGCTATAATTTTAGCAGTATATAATATCTAATTATAACAAGGCAACTCTCTGCTGTGGTATACATCATTTACACGTAAGTACAATGTACTGCGGCCAATTGTACGCGATTTGAGGCGAGCGGCGTAACCTTTTAAAAATCGATAAAACTATATCATCGACAATATAAATCGTCCGAGATCAATGGGCTCGATTTTTTACCCGATCTTTCATACTTCGATTTTAACGAATCGAAAACAACACTGTTTCTGTATGATATAAATACGCGTCTGTACGACGTCTCGGTGACGGTTTTTTTTTTTTTACACGCACTGCAGATATACATATATAGGAATTTTTGGAAACTCGACTGACTGTATACCTATATGCATGTCGTCTCACAGCCAGTAGTAGTAGTAGCGTATATAGTAAAAGAAGTAGTAGTACTAATGCATGGAAGCGGTACGATCGCGGTGTTAACGACATTTAACCGGTTTCGCCGGAGGATTATGGGAGACGATTTTGTTTGTTTTTTTAATTTTTTTTTTACTAGGCGCTGTTGACGTTTAATTCTTGGTTTTATTTTATTATAGGTACGTTTCCAAGACGCTTAGACTGACCCGATATAATAAAACGATCAATAACTGAAAATTCATCTCGACGACGACCGTAATGTTGTTATTATCATAATATCATCTACCGGCCTGGACCATTTTGTCGTGCGCAGCGACAAAGACGACGGGCGGCATACACACGACGATTATATTCATAAATTTCAAAAAAAAAAAAAAAATACTTTACTCACGACGGCGACGACGACGGTGACGATCATCGACGACGGTCATCGATTAAAACCACATTTGCAACTCTCTACATTATATTATAATTTATAATATAATATAATCCGCGTGGCGGCGGCAGACGACGTTTGTGTGAATTAAAAATATTTCCACATAACATACTTATATACATACATATTATATGTATACAAATATTATAAAGTTATTGGTACGAGTTTTATCGGCGAAATCGAAAGGTCGTTTGAAATATCACTTCACACGTCACAATGATTGAGCGCTTTTTTTTCTTATAATTTACTCGTATGTATTTCGCGAAGAAAACCTACGACTATTTCATATTATTATTTTACCTTCGATAAAACGTACATATAATATTATATATAGGAGTATATTAAATCAACGGTACCGAACGTAGTCCGTACAGCGAACATTTCATTACAACGCGGCCGCCATTAATCCAAAACGTATGCAATATAATATTAGTACGTACTACGTACATAATATAATAAATACGCGAGGTGTGTAGAATACTTCTGTTACAGTAAGTAGGCGTATAACATACAGATGTATATTATGTAATTCTTACGCGTTATGCCGCGAGTTTTTCAAGTTCGGAAGAGATGACTACTGCCAGTTTAAACTCGAAAGCCGCGTCGTTATTGATGAAAATGGGATGCACGAGAATAAAATTACCCCTCTCCCATCCGCAACCATATTATAACGAGTGGTACTACAATACAAACAAGTTTCACGACGACAGCGACGTCTATATTACATATATTTTAAGTACAAACGTAAAGAGAGTATAGATTTTCGGACACTTACTGGCTATTACCACACACGACGATGGAAAAGTCTGCAAGAACTCCGATGACGTGATGTACATTTGTAAAAGACGAATATCTATCAACAATACGATGATTGAAAAAACTACATAATATTATACATCGCGAAGATCGAAATGCAGTTTACGACGGATCGAAAAACGCACCAAAACGACATTAAGACCATTAAGTATAGATGAAAAACGGTAATATACTAGGTATAATATAATATTGTTGCTGGAAGACAATTATTATGTATTCGTCGTATCATTAAGTAAATATTATATTAATTTAGTGAAGAGCAGTAAAACCAAAGAGGCGCGTGCGAGTTGCTCTCGCGCTGCCACCCGTCGATATACTACAGCGATATCGAGTTACATAGAGTGCATGATGTATTTATGCGTATATAAGTGTTTACTAGCGTACTATATAGTGTGCGCGCTATACGGAAAACAAAAATACTACTTATAAATATATTACTTACTATAAAAGCGGCGGCGATGGGGTGGTAAACGGGGAAAATATTAAATCGAACGGACTTATGAGGCGCCACATGAACTGCGGGACGTAGGAATATACATATATATGATATATTATCACGACGTGGGGAGAGGCGATCGGTCGTCCTTGACATTGGGTCAGTCAAGTGTGCCCTGCGCCAGAGCTACCGCTGCCGATATAGTAATGTAATCGATAAAATACGACAAGCGCGCGTAAAGCGTACGACGACAAGGGTAGTTTTCGCAGAAACACGGCAGAGAGAGCGGTAGAGAGGAAAGCGCGCGCGCGCTCGTGTCTATGTGTATATATGCTACCTGTTGCTACGCGGGCGCTGCTCTCCGAACCAACAGGTTAACCACCCGATCCGCCGCCACCGCTTTCGTGTTTTCCGATGACCGTGAATCGCGACGTCATTTCGATTTCTATACACTCACACACACACACGCACACATCAAATATCATGCCGAGGCCAACGACCGCAACTACCGCCGCCACCACTACTTTGACATCAACCCCCCTACCAACTGTTACTCAAACATATACCACCCCATCGCACAAATAAGAATCAATAAGGTTTTAGGACAACATCGCAATAAAAATAAGAGTAGGTAACGGGTGTTTTTATTATTACATGTACGACCCAGTACGCAGTTTTCTGTTTCGCAGCATCCCTGGCGTTAGCGGCTTATAAATATATTTTTCAAATCGACCGTATAACTGTTCAAACGAAAATTCAATCGGAAGCTTGTTAACTGTTAACCTTATCGTATTCGGTGAACTATTTACTGGATATTTCTTATCGACGCGGTGACACACGAACGTACTGCACAGTTACTGCGACACACAACACACATGAATACACGTCAGGCCGATTTTTACAAAACGTGTATACATGTAAAAATTACAAAGACAACAATTATTTCAAATTTAAGCGTTATTATATTATTATTGTTGTCGATGTGTGGGCGTAAGTGGGCGTAAATTGTGGGAGCGTTTCGCGCGTAGGTCGCGTCCTAAACAGAGGACGACGCGTGGGCCCCCCCTTGCGCGACTGTATATTCATATATATACTCCTACGCCACTGTTTTCTAGAGCAGTTTGCGCGGACTGTGGTCAAAATACAACATAATAACCGACGGCGGTGGCTTACATCTCGTAATATTACCCGACACGCATGCACTGCGGGGCGCTTACAGTAATAAAGACTGCGGTGGGGGATGATGATCGATTCGATTTTCGAAATTTATTATCTTACTAACGCGAAGACTAAGTGTCACGGTGTATTTACCTATTACACACGCAATCGTAAACAAATACATTACTTACATTAATCGCAGTATACCGACACAATATAAATACGTCATATTATTATATTTGAATGTTTCAAATGTGAGATACACCTAAAAATTATTGCAGCGGAAAAATCAAAAATCCAATACGACAAACGAGTCCCCATGATACGTAATAATTTATAATATACAATAGCGAGTAGGTAACAAAATTTAAAAAAGAGGGTATCGGCACTGCATGTGGATATATCGCGTAGTTTCGTAACATGCACGTTAGGCAATCCACAAAGCCCTCGGTTCGTTTACTATAAATATGTATATATTTACATGCACATCAACCACTGTAAGCGTATATATTATTATTATTACAATCATATTATCGTCTTCTCTCATCCCAGCCCTTAGCGGTACTCGGACGAAGAGTTTTACACCCCTTCGCAAGAACCGAATACTTACGCCCTCCGTCGACGACGCGTCGTATTGTGAGTGCAGTGTATGTATATAAACGCGCGGTACGTGTCATCGTCCGTGATGTGCAATAAGGAAGAATAAACCGCACGTGCTAAACTACTATTGGTCGCTTGCATTCAAACGAACTAACGCCGACCCACTTGCGCAGCACGTACCAAAAACCCTGCAGGACCTCGTACAACCCTTTACTCCCGACCATCGGACAGTGGACACGAATTAGGCAACATTCACAGTATGCTGTGATGAGTGTGATGGTATTAGACATCAACTGAGGACCTGTACTGTATTCTTGTACGTCGACGATGATAATAAAGATTAAAATTATTGTAGAAAATACTTTTATTTTTTTTATGAGACCGCTCATTGTATTTCACATGCACATTACGTGTCGTAGGCGGTGTATGCCATTAGAATTTAACTAAAAAAAAAACGTCGAAAAATGCCAACATCGCTTTTTGTTTTTGTTATGGTATACATTTGTATTATTGCGATAATATTATAGTACCTAAGAAAACAAAATACTACGATCATAGGTGCACACAACACACAGCGTAAATGTATAATATAGCGATAGCGACGACGGATCTCTGGCACAAATCCGTTTTCTATTTACTCCGATAAATTAACTGATATTATAACCATAATTCTAAAGTTTTATTTTAAATAAAACTACGCTATTATTATGTATGCGTGTCTGCGTTTTGTCACGTCAAAAGACGCGCGGACATTTGTACATAATAATAAAAATACGATTGTTTTCTTCAGTAACATGACCTACATTATACATTACAACAAGACTTGCGCGTTATTTTTCTTTAATATTTCAAAACAATTTAAATCAAACGCCACGCATAATATTTATAAACGTTTAAACTAAACTAAAACTAAAGTGTCATATTTTCAAGGTGTTTAACAATAAAAGATAATAGTAATAAATTGTTGGAATTATTGTTTTAATTCCGTTGATATTTTTGGCGATGACTGTATAGTTATTGTTGACACTTGAACCCTGAAATATGCAATTACGTATAAACGGGAGGTAGGTTTATAATAAAACATACAATAATACCTACATCAGCTATTCCTATAAAACGCTATATACCTAATAACATGAAGAACTTAAAAAATTAATACAGGGAGCAAAAGTTTTTTTTTATTAACCTGTATAACTTATAAACGGAAACGTCGTTTTGGAATTTATAAAAAAAAAAGCAACAAAAAAAGGACTTTTTGTCTAGTAAACAATATTTAAAAGTTATGTATTTTTTTGACAATGAATACGTAACGGCTTTGCGCGACACAATGGCAGGATGCACCTTTTTTCTTTATAATTCACCCACCAAATCTGTTCAAAGGTCATCAGTACATCCTTAGCAATCATTAATTATTTATCCTTGAAAAATATTCAACATTTGAACCCGTCTGGCACACGCACTTTTAGTTCACCTCCCCCATTTCACATAGTAGGAATTGTAAATAGGTAACACATTTGAATATTCAGCCTTTGTGAACCTATGTATTATTTAATGATAATTTTTATTTTTTGTATTTAAATATTAATTTCTCGATTAATTTCCTGTAGGCTCAGGTTAATTATTTAAATTTAGTTGAGGACTAGATTTTCTCAATTTTTTTTTTTTTTTTAATCACCAGAACTAAAATTTTTACTAACATTACATTACATGTATAAATATAATATATATAAAACGGTAATATTTTTCATAATATGTCGATTTTATTTTTCCCGGGGGACGTCAATAAAAAAAAAAAACATTCTCTTTTAGATAATAAAAATTATAAAATAATAAATGTTGATCGTAAAACAGTGTCCGGCGCTATTAAATTTGACGTCGGCCGTAAACGATTTGTTTAATAAACATACCTATAATATATAAGCATAACTACTATTATACGATTCATTTATAAATTATAGGTATAACCGTATAGGGAATTTGTAAGTATACGTCGAATTAATTTTATTTGAGTTTTATTTTATAAGCTTTCAAGTTTACACGTCAATGACAATCTCATCTTACGATTTGTATTATTTTGTATATTTATAGATTTTTCAATTACCTACCATTACATATTAACCACGTTTTAAATACAACAAACATTTTAAAATAAGTCTAAAGAAAAAATATTTAATACAATTATTCATAATTTTATTAATTTTTGTCAATTATGTAATAATTATTATTTTTTTATTTTACAATAAATTATTATTATTACTACTAAATTATTTGCCTTGTGAAATTGATGTCCGGAATAGAATTTCATCGGTCGGGCGAAATTCACAACATACGTGGGTGCGTTAAATTTCTGTGGAGGGGTAACTATATTTTTGCACAAATGCATTTTCTACCGGATGTGCCATTCAAACAAATTAGTGTTCTTATTTCAGTCAACGTTTTATCTAGGCAATTTTGAACGCCCGTAATTAAAACACGATTAGGACATCGACGACGACACTTATGCACACAACTACAACCAGTATCGAAGAATTTTGACCACACCGAAAATACGATAGACCTACGGCCTTGCATTACCATAAG
>VUJU01000063.1:0-18518 GCA_009835225.1 Aphis craccivora
ATTGTATATTTACATATTATATTGTTATGTTATAAAAACTTGATAAATACATTTGGGTTAAAAATTTAAATTTAAATACTTTAAAATATTTGATAGAATTTGTTTAACATTAGTTAAATGTATATTATAATTTTAATTATTTCCAAGCCTTTATTTGTACTCTACAAAAACAAAGTTGTATTAGAAAATTTTATTTAGATTATTTTAAGCAGTAGAAAAAAATCATCTCAAGAATTTTAAAATAATATGATTTTTTAAGTATATTTAAAAATTCTAAAAATAAAATTTTAAATAGCTGAATTATTGATGGAGAAAACAGAGATGCGATTATTTTATAGATATATAAGGGACATACTATAAGGTACATGGGATAAAATATACATCAATATATCTGCATATACATTAAAACAAATTTATCGACTTCATATAATGCCTTTGATGAAATTATTTTAAAATTATAATAACGAACAAATTTAATTTTAATAAATATTATATTATATATATTTTTAAGCCTGAGAATTCGTTTAAAATAATTTAAACTAGAACTTTTTAGCAATTAATTTTGTATCAAATTGTATTAATTATTTATTTATAATGGAATTTAAATGTATCTATTAATGAATAAAACAAACAAACAAGTATACCTCATTTCTATAGTATTTTACTTTATATTTCAATAATTTAAATTAAAAAAAAAAAAAAAAATAATATCAGTTTTACATTTTTATTATGGTTCCTATTTAATTATAAAAATGTATTTTTAACTCATATGTATTCTAGACTTTAGTTTGCTTGTTTTATCGTTAATATATTATTATACCATTCGATGTTTTATTATGGTTATGAGGTTACTACGTGTAAACATCCTAACATATACTACGCATACTAATATAGTAATAAGAAGTATTGAAAATGATACAACATCCATAAAATATCACGTTACACATGGCGAAAAATTATACTTTGGTGGTAATATCGAACGTATTGCCGTATTCGTTACCATCCAAATCATCTTGTTCAATTTTATAATAATTTATTGCATGATATAATTTAAACATAGCAATTAATATAATAAACACAATAAACGTAATTGACATGTTGGTTGTACGATGACATACTGATTTGAAAGGAATCGTCCATTGACGATTTGGCCGTGCACTTAGTTCAAAATCGCTTGCCCTCGGATAACGGTGCAGCTGGTGGAATAGGGTCGAGTGTTATTACAGTGAAACAAAAACTGACGTTTTCAACCATGATCATTTTTCAACAATGTACATTTTATATATACATATAATATTAGTTACTTTACTTGCAAAGCCGTTAGAAGGATCAATATCCATTCGATGCATAAAAGTTTTTCTAACGTGATGGTAATTATATCAAAAATCAATTATAGGGCATATTGTAATGAATACAATACTATTATTATTGTACTATACTATTACTATATGTCTATTGTCTATATATTATTAACTCATAAGTGTATTTTTAATTTTTTTTTCGTAAAAAAAAAAAAACATAAAAATCGCATATAAATAAAACTGATTTTTATAAATTTGGTTTAAGAAGCAATAACAGAATGTTTATAATTTTAATATCTATTGTACGTTTTACTTGATATCGTTGAAACTTAAATTAACAATTGTTTCAGTTAGTTTGCGAGTTTTTTGTTTTTTATTTATTTATGTGTTGTAAATATATGTATAATGTAACATAAGGATGATACTTATTATTGGAAATACTATACTCGGGACCATTTAATTGTTTATTGGTTTTTGTTTTTGTTTGTTTTTGAGGGCATTAATTACATTTTATAGCTACAATGATTTCCATATTATAAATTTAAATATAATTTATAGAAATATACCTAAAACTTACTAAAGAATTTATTTTCCAACCAATTATCACTAAAAACGGTCACATAACTGATTTAACTTGAAAGTTATGAATCAATGCACAATATTATCAACCTAAGCTATTTTCAACAAACATAAACAAGTTTTTGAGTATTGTTAAAGTATTGATGATTTTATTCACTTATATAAAAACTACATTGATTTTCACTAATACTTTTAAGCTTCAGTATTTACAGTAAAGAAATAGCGCTTGTTTAATACTTTAATAATTGTCAGATTGAGTCAACTATAGCACTGTGATCACAAAATCACTACACATATATATTATTTTCCTAAAAGGCCTAATGTTATATTTTTTCAAACTGGGTTTACAGACCATGATGGCATATAACAGAAAAAAAAGTAAAGTTTATCGAGTTTTGATCTTCGACAAAGAAGTTTTTATCGACTTTTAACTGTACTGTTTTTTATTTCTTTGTAAAGTGTATTAAAACCAATACTCAGCTCAATATTTTAAGAGAAAGTAAAGGTGTAGTTTCTTGTTTTTTAGTAATTCACAGAGTAATTTTAATTATTGTTATATTATTAATATACCTACGAGGGTACATAAAAATATTGCTTTCTATAGGATCTCCAAAAGCGTGGAAAATACTTTTAAAACTACATAATCCTAATCTGCAATTGAAAGTTTTTAATTACTTTCCAACTAAAGTACCTATATAGAGTTTAATTGTTTCTATATATAAATATTTTATAATATAAAATATATAATTATAATACCATTTTTTATAAGTCAACAGTAAGTTCTAGATTTAGAACGGAGCAATGAATGGATTTGTTTCACCATGGTGTGTATTTTTCAGTATCAAAGGTATTTTCCGGTAAAAAAAAAAGAATGTTGATACTTCATAATTAATCGAAGAAAAAATATCAAACATTTTAATGGTTTATATTATATTAGACATTGCATAAACTTAATTGTAACTGCACAACTATGTTAAAAAATTATAAAGTGTATGTAGAAACAATGCAGACCCAGAAATCAAACATAATATTTCAGTTTATTATAACAGTTTTTATGAACGCAAAATAAAATACTCAGATACCGGTGGCCATATATTGTATATGGGTGATTTCGAATTAAAATTTATAGAGGATTATACTAGAAAATCTTAAGCAATTCCAGTAATTGATTTTTATTGTTTCTCGTCTGTGTGATCAATGCATGTATTATTGTTCATTAAAACCGCGGATTTAATCCCATCAGTTTAAGATGATTATACATCTGTCTGTGTTTGATAATATATACTTGGAGTTCACATCAGCATAGAATATGGCAGGAGAGTGATTAAGAAGCTTAATATAGTAGCGCAAGTAACGCGGGCCAATGATATCTCGGCATCATGTTATACGTATTTACGTATTAGTCCAAAACACTACATAATAGCCGAATATATAGCTTCACCGTTGATATTCAACTTGGTATTCAAGTACCTCTCAATGAACCTTAGGTGTGAATAAATATGTGCATAGAACAGGTATCTGAAACACGTGTGCATAATAAATATGTAAGACATGATGTACGTGCATAAATTAATGTATTTTATTTTGGTAGATATAACATTTGACTTTTTTTTTTATGGACAGGAGGAATTCATTAGGGAACGCTAACCTATAAAATCATTATTCTCCAATAAAGTCATTATTGTTTGCCGAGTAAACTTTAAACTCTGTATTATAATATATTGATTGATAAACAATAAAACAATGTTTAATTTATGCACAAACAATACAATAGAAAAAAAATATACGTACTCTGACTTAAAAAACGAATAACATTTTTGTTAGCGTATCTTATTATTAGTCGTAATAATAGTATAGTTGTAAAAAATAAATATATTGTCTACATGTTTAATAAATATATGCATTTCTTGATCAATGCAAACGGAAATCTAAAATACATAGTTATTTATGCACAATGTCAGTAATTATATTGACATGGAATATTTTACCTCTGGGAATTATAGGTGGGTTATATATATATAAAAAAAATGTACATTGGAGTTAAAATAACTATCAATGAAGCGAGAATTGAAAAGTTTTTGGTAAATTTTAGAATAAATAATATTAACAAAACGCCAGTAAAAATACCATCCGAGTAATATAGATCAAATGTCACAATCCATAGACCATAGTCAATATATTTTAAAACTTTGCGATTGTGAAAAAAGAACCAATTCGTAGATATTGAATGTGCATATTCTTATACCTTAAATGTATATATGTTACAGTTTTTGTTCTAAAGAATTGATGTTTTTTAATATTTTTTCTCAACCCATACACAATGCAAATCAAATCTGCGTTCATTTGAGTAAATACCAAGTTTGGAATAAAATTTAAGTTAGCATTTTTTTTCAAGTCTTTTTTTATGTTATTACAAAATATATGCATGATATAATATTATAATAGATTGTAATTATGCTTAACATGTCAACTTACAATAAAATTTTGTTAAAATTCATGTAAAATGTATTAT
The DNA here is from genome assembly GCA_009835225.1 of Aphis craccivora. Lineage (NCBI taxonomy): Eukaryota > Metazoa > Arthropoda > Insecta > Hemiptera > Aphididae > Aphis > Aphis craccivora. Next base: position 4,393 of record VUJU01000063.1, read on the forward strand.
AAAGATAAGTGTTAATACTTATAATTATGTACTACGAGTGACATTCATTATGCTAAATTGCTGTTTAAATTATAAGTATTGTGTGTACATAAATCCATAAATACGGTATACCTAACACACTAAAATCTATCCACACCTTATCGATACACAACAATAATAAATATAATATTGAATGAGTTTATTGAATTTTTACAAGCTTTACAAGCCGTGTAAAATTAATATGTTTTGTTCTTTAATTCATTAAAATTTAATTTTTTTTTTTTTTGTTTAGATATCATATACATTTGTTTTTTATTGAGTTATATATTTTAATGTACAACTTAAAAATGTAATGTTCTTTGTATTTGTATTAATAATCACACAATACACGTGAATAATTGTATATCAATATAATAGTATGTACCTACATCTTAACATAAATCATATAGTTTAATGTATTTCTGCTGTACAGCCATAAAAATATTTGCATTAAAATATCGAATTCTACTCACGTTTTTAAATCCTAGAAAAATAAAACCAATAGTTTATTTTCACTACAGTGCGATAATATCTGTCTGGTTTGCAGAGTACTTTGCATGAGTGATACATTTCGCAGTTATAATATATACGATGGTCAATGTATAGAATATTATATTATATACAATATACATATTGTATGTATTTGAAAAATATTTATCACCACTTTCGCATTTACCTACGAAATTATTGGTCATCTGTATAACCAGCTCAACAACCACGTTAGATGAACATTCTCTTTCACATTATTAGTATGCACGAATAATGAGCATTGTACAGAGAGTAATATTATCACTACACAGCATTCGTTTCACAAAGACAATTGAATCCGTTCTTTGAATATAATCGAACATTGGCCGTTTGTAAACGATAACAACTACATAGCGTAATAAATAATAATAATTTATATATAAATATATTGTACGTGCGTGTTTACCCGAGGTGAGGAGCGTTAACTTTGCATATCCCGGGGAAAAGCTTTTCCCAAAGAACGCGGTTGAAGTTGCTCGCACCAATAATTTCTTTATTGCATGAAATTTACATAATATCCTATAACAATGCTTTCGAAACACTGAACATCTGATAACCGTATATCGTGTATTTGCATAGAAACTATGTTGAACAAGTATACTCTACACGCACCAACCTAAAATAATAATATTAAAAAACAATAACTACATCTATGTACTATGCACTATGCACTTTAAATTACAATCAATATAAAAATATTAAACATACATCTAAAACTGGGTTACCTAACATTTATTTAACTGTATTAAATGGTAAATTCTTAATAAAAAACACTTTTTTATAGTTTTAAAATCGCTTAGTTATTTTATTAACTAAACAGGTATGTCAACTATCTACTATTTATTATAACACAATATTTACACATTTTAGCTTAAATTTTGAGAAATGTGTCATTGCTATAATACTATAATATACAGATAAATTAATGATATTGAACAAATTTGACATCAGGACAATACCATAAATAAAATTAAAAACTAGAGCATCATCGCTAAAATATGTCAATTTCAATTTTCAACGGAATTTGTGTTTATTCTCTGTCCGATATTTGAATATTATGAAATGTATTTTCAATATTATAATATTATTTTCCGTTAAAAATTAAAATGAAGGTAGGTAGTCATCAAAACTTGTTCATTATTGTGTCAACTAATATTTATCTATCATATAAAGAGTTTAATCTGCATAATACCGTTGTTTTGTAGACAATCATTAATAATAAATAAAAAAGGAATATTTTACAAAGATTTCATGTAAAAAATTATTATTCAGCCATGTTATGACGTCATGCGATGAACTCTCCAAGATATTATATTGTTTATACCAAGATAATTTTTGATACGATACATTGACAGTAATCCCATATACATGTACACATTATATTTCCGTGTACGTGTCCATTGTGCATTCGCTCCACTGTCATTATTATTAAAATTATCATGGATGGCCATGTTGTAACTTCGTGATATTGTCTACACTTAATACAGTGTGTTAGTAAAATGCCTACAAGGTAACCGTGTGGTTTCGACACCGAGTTTGGTTTTTATTACGTTTTTTTACACGTTTAACTGTAAAATAATATATTTCGTTGTTCTACTTAAGTATTCCGGCATCCCTATTATCAAGTTTTTGGAAAATTGTATACAATTCTCCTTTGAAAAATATATAATGTACAATATTGAGGATCAAATTACTTCTATCCATGATGTATTAATTAAACTGTATATCATATTTTTTTTTATCGAATAAATTATTTGGTTAATTATTATTATTATTATTTGTTAACAAATAAGTACATTTTTTTTTTTTTTTTTACTTAAATTATAAATTTAAAAAACAGTAATAATGATAACACAAATACAGTATTATAGGCGCCCGCATTTAGGTCGAAACTTCATATCAAAACTTGATTTATAGTTATAGAAGGTCATAAGACCAGCTTTGATTGATCCTCCTCACAGAATTTAATAGAAAATAGTCATTTACATAATAACATAGTAAATAGACGTATTATATTATATCGTTTTTGTATTTAATTTGATATTTATACAGGTAGATAGTTATCTATAAATACAACTGTCTTTTACATATTATGTATAATATGTATTATAATAATCGTGTTTTTTTTTTTTTATATTTCTGTAGGTAGCTTAACATAGTACGCGACAAAAGCGGGTTGCTACAAATAATGGCAATCAAACCTGTCAGTACCACAAATCCTTGATTATACTAAGTCTGTTGGTGCTAGTTAATAATATTACATAGTATATTTTGTATGTACAGTAAACGCGGAATATATATTTATATTTATATTCACAGTACATCTTTAGCAATTATAATATAGTAACGTCTTTGGATAGAGGACAATATTTCTTGAGTAACAGACTGATGCATAATGATGACTTCCAACAATACTGAACAGTTTTCCGGGGAATTGAGCAATGGTTTCTGTTTTGGTTATCATAAATTTAAACTAAGCAGCCACTCGTCTAAAACCGTATACACAATATATGCAGAATAACTTGATCAAATTGTTTTATGATACGCGGGCAACTTTGCCCGCAAAGTTTGTTATGCAATACGTGTGCTCGACTTTATATACGTTCACCGGCGACAAATCGTCCCTTTGAAAACTATAGTAACTACTATATAAGCAATTGTAATGCGCTTTGAGGTCGCCCATTCGCTCTCTATAATATTGCTCATTTGCTTAGTCTGCAGAAATGCAGGCTCGAGTAGTGGTTATCGATAATATTCGGACAGTCCTGCATGTTTCGTTTTCCAATCGAAATTTGAATAGGTTAGGTACGTGTATTTCACCACTCACAGTGAAAATTAAGGAGTTATTGGGTTGTATAATTCTTCTAAATACGTATGTTCTACTGCTAGTTTTTGATTAAACAAAATATGGGCGTAGTAAACAATGCCGTTCGGAATAAATGTGGTTTACCGAATAAGACTAAGTGAATCAGTACATTGTTTTATTATTCATATAATATGGAAAATGGTAAAATTGTTTCAGAAATATCGGGATCCTACAAACAAATTTTCAATGAAATATTTTTAAAAGAGGATAAAAAATGTAACATGTATTTTAGAACGAGAAAATAGTAGCACGAATGTATTTTCTTTATGACTATAATAAATTGTGAATAAATTAAAAACGTAACACCATAACGTAACTATGCCATAATACCACTATTATATATATATATATATATATATGTGTTTTACTACGATAATATTTTATCGTCACAAACACACCAGAGACAGACTAAAATGTTGTTCGTAACTAATCGATGGGCGATATATGGTTGTACATGGACATCATTGTATGATATATGAGACCATACGATACTATATTATAAAGCTGCAGTGGCCATGAAAAGTGAACGTTGACCATCACACGCCTAGTGATTATTTCAGTTGGGATTTAGTACTAAAACCACACAATGTTTGAGCTTTAAAATTATTTGAAACATAGTTTATCAGCGATCGATTAATATTTTTTTCACAAATATGCAGAGTACCTACTTATGCAACAGTCGGGCAGTTTAGTATGGCTTGAATATTATATAACACTATAATACTTTTGTTTTTTTCTTTTTTTTTTGCTTCTTTGCCTGTGTCTTATACGGCATGATCGTGATTGGTTAATTGGGTTTTGAAAAAAGTTTGTTGGTAAATCGAGTTCTAAAAAAAAAAAAAAATGATGTACTCTGTATATCTAATAATCATTATTACAAGTTAAATCAAAAATAGGTATACTACAATTATAATATTAAGTGTATAAATTATTAATTAAAAAAATCAATTATTATTATTTTTATAGTTAAAGCAAAATAAACGTGTTTTTTTTTTAAATATACAATTTATTAAAAATTATGTTCTCGGTAGAAACTTAAATAATATGGATTTAACAAAGTGAAATTGGGTTATCATATTTATAGTGTACTCAGTCATTTATTTCCTTAACTTTCGTTATTTGAGAGTACTTTTATTTTTTTGGTTTATGCCTTAAAATTGTAAATATATCTCTGACTGTATTTATAGTGATCCCTCAAAAAAAAAATAATTTTTTGAGCTGAGGACAGTAAAAACTTTGGTTTAATCGCGAATGATATGATTTTCAATATTATAATATTATGGTAGTATATAATAATAATCTATATAGTATAAGTAGTGTATATACTATATAGTGTATAGTACACAAAATTTACCGAATCCCGCCATGATTACCACCTATTTCCAAAAACCTCATTCAGTTGATGTTGGTGAGTGTCAAACGAAAACTGTTTGGGACATTAACAATTAAATAAAGTACTGAATATAACTTTTAATATTATAATCGTACCAAAATATGATTTAATAATAATCATTCTTTTGAAACAATCAAGTATACGTATTAGTATTTGTAGGTATTATTTATGATTTGTTTTTGTCCTTTTTACTTTTAATTATGACTTGAATTGTATAGTGTACAGTGTACACAGATAAATTAATAAGAAATATAATTATATAGTTTATGTGCTAATATTTTGATTAATTATAGAATTAACATTATCATTTATAATTAATTTAAGAATTTATTAAAAATAAATAAATTTATAAATGTTATAGTAAGAATTATATTTGAACCTTTTTATAATATTTAGTTTAAATAGAAAAAAAAAACATACCGGTAATATAACACTACATTGGAATATTAAACCATATTAGTAGACATCTATTAATCACATATCATATGATTTAAACATAAAAATACTATATTTTTATCCTTTTATGTTGTTCGAAACGTTGTTTTTCCAATCACTTATAATTAATTAAAAACACATTTTATATTATTTAAAAACGTTTAATTAATAATAATAATAATAATTACGTTTATTTTCTTGTATAGGTTATTATTATTGTTATGTAATTAAAGTGAATGTCAATCATTAAGCTTCGCATGGTAAAATCACGATGGCTTACAAAGTAATATTTTGATATATATATTTGTATCAAAATATTAAAATTGATATAAACGAAATAAAATTGGAATGAGCTGCAATTCTTCGATTAATCAAACTGTTCCGTAATTATATAGTTTATACCCGCAGTATCACGTCAGTGGTGGTAGAAAACGACTACACAAAAACTGATAAAACGTCTTTCGGTTGAAAAGAGAAAATTAACTTTTGGGCGGTTTTCCTGGATGACAACCCTTCGGGTAGGAGTTTTGATAAATTGCCGGTTCGTATCGTTTATACCCTCCAATGGTTGTGATTCCTGCCTGTCAGTGTGTTCGTATTGAAACGATTACATTTACGATATTCCGAGGTCAATATTGCGTGTGTTACTCTGTCAGTTTATTTATATTATTATTCAGCCCCATATACCGACTACGACTCTACTTGTCACTCTGCCTGAAGTAGTTTTAACACGTGGGTGATAAATAACTGTGCCTTATCGTCATAATAATAATACGGTGGGAAAAAAATTAACAATGATAATGAACAAAAACATAAAATTAATGTATACATATTATGTACGGTATATTAATATGTAGAGCGATCGATCATAATATGTATTTTTCTGCAAACTATTCTTTGGCCTATTATTTTTTTACTGCACACCAAGTACTGATGAATATTTCTATAGGTACATATAATTTAAATATTTATGCGATCGATGTGTACATTTTTAATTGTTTAATTTAAAAAATAAATAAATAAACATAAAATTGTGTTATTGTTAGGAAGCGAATTTTAATTTTAAACGAGCCGAGTGGAGTTAAACAAAAATTTTGTTCAACTACTTTGCTCGTGTACATTTTAAATATTTATAATTAGTATTTTTAGTTTTTTACTAGTACTAAAATTGAAATTTATATATTATTAAAATGAATACGAAAATATTGTATTTTGAAGTATGACATTAAAAATGTTTGTTGATATTTAAAATATTTATATAAATCTTAAAAATGATAGTTAGTAATAATCAATATTATATATTATAATATATTATAAAACATAAATAAATATTGAAATATTTAAAATGAACATTAAAATGTAGTAAAAAATATATTTTTATTTTCGATTTAATGAGTTTTGATAACTTTTAAAGGAATCACTCACTGTATATCGTATTTTTATTAATCGATAACTATATAACATCGATCGTATAATTGTTTTTATTTTATATTTTTATTATTTTGTTGTTATTTGTGGCCTTTAGTAATAAGAATTATATTTTTTTAAATTTAGGAATTTCATTTGTATAATAAAAATTATAAAACTTTATTTATGTTGGAAAAAAGGATTATGTTATATGAAGATGTAATCAGGGTTTAGGTTATGTCGAATTAAGATAAAAAATGTATAAAACTGTAAGCCGAGAGAGGCAATTTATTGTTATGTGTGTATAATAAATATTATATATATATATATTCACTTTAACATTGATATTTACAATCAGTAATGACAAGTTATTATTAACAATTCATTTAGATAATATTGACATTAAATAGATATTATAATATTATGCTTAATATATAAATAGACTAAAATTGATAGTAGAAGTGAGCCATTTTTAGTATAATACTACAATATACCGTCGATAGAATTTGTATCAATAAAATTGTATACTATTTAATTATTTGACAACGCAAATTATTAGGCAAATTAAATTCGTTAGTAGAGCTTTTTTTTTTATTTTTATCAACATTTATTTTGAATAAAACAACGGTTTTTTTTTTATTCTCCTTCTTCTTACAAGTTAGAATAACTTAGAAAACTACTTAGTATTTTTTACTTTGAGTTTTAACCCATCAAAGGATTAACTATATTCAATTGAAATACTCAAAAAGGTGGTATAAACACACACAAAAAAATAACACATTGTAAAAGCAAAAATTTAAAATACTCATATTTCAACAATAATATTATCACCATTTTATATTAATAAATATGTGTAAACTATATACTGGGTATACACTATACACTCTATATTTTTATTATTAAGGTGAGATAGTAAATGAATTATAAGTTTTATTATTTATGAGATAAGCAGATAATAAAAGATAATATGTATTAAAGTAAGAATATCTGGTTATGAAATTTCATAAAAAAAAATAACGACAATAATTTTCTGACAAAAAAAAAACTAATTTGCTGTATGAAACAAATAGAAATTTTTTTATGTATATTAAACAAAAGTTTTAAAGTAAAATAATTATCCCTTGATTGAGTTACTAAATTTATGAAGAATTAATATTATATTATTAAACCTTAATATTGTTAAAAAAAAAAAAAAATGTATTATCTTTTAAATGTTCATTAAATTTTAAATTAATTCTAAGTTACCTATTTATCAAATGGTAATAATATATTAATTCTAGTATTTTTTATGAATTTTATAAGGTGTTTTTTTTTATACTAAGTTGCTTTGATTTTAATACTTTTTACTCATACGCTATATATATGTTTAATAATATTACTCACGATTTTTAGAAAGTACCTAATAATAATTTAAATAGTTGTGAAAAAGTTTTTTTTTCATGTGTCAAATAAATAAATAAATCAAATTGTTTTCTGATTGAACAATAGTTAAGTGAATAGAAATTCAAATCTCGAAAACAAGATCTGAATAATTACAATTAAATAAAATATAACATTAAATTAATAATAGGTTAATAGTGTATATTGTGATATGTGACGGGGTATATCCCGCGCGGTTGTCTCAATAATAGTTTGACACAATATTGATTAATTAGTAAATCAATTTTCTCCATTCAATTGTGAGGCATATTTTGTTGTAACTTGTAACACGAGTTAAACACGGGCATGATAATTGTCAATATATTAAACAGGAAAGAATAAAATCAATTATTACATTTATGTCTATTAATAAGTAACATGTGACATATTATTCGGTAAATAGAATGATGAAAAAACAAACAACTCATTATTCGTCCCTGAAACACCTCCAGATAAAGGTAGGCACGTGGGATATTGGTTACCCTGGAATACAATAATTACAATAAAGAACCATATCATATTATTATGTATAATAAGTAATGTTGTAATTAATTCTTTTAGATTTGGGATTATTTTTAATAAAAAGCTTGTTCATTTATAAATTTACGTGAACTTTAATTAATAAATTTATTATTTTATTCTTTAAGTGTTACAGGTAATTATAACTATTTTATTAGTATGCTAAGTATATCAATATTCATAAATGTATTACATAATACTGCACAATACGTAAATAATAAATGAGTTGCAAAATGTTGTATTTAGTTCATACAATCTTTCCTCAATAATATATACTAGGTTTGTGACAGCTCTTGATCGAGTGATTTAGAAACTATTTTATGGAAATAGTGGTTAGGAGTTAATCTGTCAAGTTTAATATTTAATACATTGTATATAAGTATTGTTTTTTAGTATTTTATTAAAAACTCACCTAAATAAAAGATACGAGTTTCAGTCATACAAAATATATGAATTCTTTGTCAGAGGAATCTAAATGGTTTGTATTAATCAGTTTACATTTATGATAACGTTTAGATTATTGAAATAGTATAATATGATCACCACTTATATTATATATATATAATATATAGTTTTATTGTATCATAATATCTATTTAAAATTTGAATTTATGAAATTAAACAATATTAATTTATTGTAAACCTATATAATGTATATGTACTGTGCAGCTACTAATGAAAATATTTTAATTTGAGTTTTTTTAAAAAGAAAAAAATAATAATTGGATGCTAATTCGCCTTTAGTTATTAAAATTTAATACTTATAAAAAACTTTATTCTTAGTAAATAGGATCTGCATGTAACGGTATTTACAATTTGATTGTAAATATATTACAGACTGAAAAAGATGATGTCAGGTGTGGTAGTATTGACCCGATCACATTTATCTTCAGTCACATAATAACAGTAACTACAAAATAAATGGTACCATATTTTGTATGCATATAGTAGGTATTGAACATACAATTTGTTAAAAAAAAATTAATTTATAAAATAAATAAAATAGTCAAACGATTTCCTAAACAAACAAATTATATATTTTGAAAATATAATTAGTGAAACGAATTTTTTATTTGAAATCAATTTATTATATGGGTATATTTGTTTATTTGTTAATTTATAATACAAACTACTGACCCATTCCATAGTGCCCAAAATAAAATGTATAATAAAACAACGTTTTTACCCCAAAAAAGATGAGTATAAAGATTTAACAATACTAGGTAGGTACCTCTACGTTTTCTGATATATATTCTATTAATACATAGGTTATTGTATTAATTGTATAAAATTTAATTCAAAATTTCACTTTCCTGAAGCAAAACGTCAAATAAAGTTGTAAAAATAGACAAAATAATAACTCATAGACTATAGTTCATCAAATAATTGAACGAATATTAAGGTTTTGATTGTGATAACGTTATCAATGATTACATGGAGGAAAATCATTACTATATCCGAAGGCATGATACCAAATGATAGGTAGGTAAGCTACGGTCAGTTTAGAAAAAAATATTGAAACCCCCTTACGTTTCACTTTCCTCTTTTATCGAGAGTTCCATTACATTTTTATTTTCTATTAAAATTATTACACAATAACTTAACGATTGCACAAGTTTGGAACAGTATCTATAGTACCGATACACTGTCCCTACCTTGCCAACCTAAATAGATACTGTTTTAACCTTCCCTAATCTAGTTTCGTTTTTCCGTTTTATATTTCCAAGTTATTACAGTGGCGTCGTAGGTTAGATTATTGGGTTAGGCGCTTCATCAAAACGGAATAAGACGATAATATATTTCGAATTATAGGTAACGTATTTTTTTTTCTCAAATAGGTATTATAATAAGATCTAACGATACATTTCTGAGGTAATCTTGAGTAGGTACTAGTACCTTCATATTTCGTATAATCAATAACTGGTTCAGTCAGATACGTACTTAGAAGTATAGCACCACACCTGAATATAATTTATGTTATCACCATTTATCCATAACACATTTATTTTAGCACATAAGATGAATAATATCTTTTTATATTTCCTAGAAGACGTTTAACCTTTGTAATATTTCAATATTGAAATTAAGACATCAATAAATTGAAGCCATTTAACAATTTATTAAATGTCAAGTAGTTATGCAACTGATATTAATAAATTAATTTATACATATTTTCCAAGCGTATTGAATATAATACTTAAATGTTTAGTTAGGTTATGTATTCAGCCAATGTTTGATACTTCTGATATATTGATATTTTAATTTTTTTTAAATTAAGCTTCATTTAGTTATCAAAAATCATATGTGAACTTTTTTATTTGTACATTATATTATAAAAAAATATTAAATGATCATTCATTTTTAACTCTAGCTAACTATGGTATAAATTAACTTAAATTTAACGTATTTTCATTTATTATTTCTTTGTCGAGGAGAAAAAAAAATATTGTTGTCCAACAATATTGTGTTATTTATAGATAACTTATAAGTATGTTATATTATTTAAAACGATTCAAAAATTGTTTCTAAATTTAGAAAACGATTGTTTGACAGTATAAGTTATATACCCTGTTACTATATTTACTATAATAATGACTGTCAGACTTTAAAGATGTTATATTAGGTACTTATCGATAAATAATTATGTGAAACGAAAATGAGTGATAAATTTATTAAATATACATTATATATATATTTATTTTTTTATATTTCAGTACATTTTTAGCAAGATTGTATTTAAATCAAATAAAACACTAAATTAATTGCCTTTTAATTTTATCGTAAAATATAATATTTATTTTGTTTTTTGAAAAAGAAAATAGAAAAATAAGTTAATAACTGGAACCCAGAATTCTAAACTTGAGAAAATAATTCAAAATATTTATTCAATTTATTTTCTAAGAAACATTTTAAGATAAGCTTTCTGTAGATTAAACTAATTATTAGGTACGTATTGCTTACTTTACATAGATTTAGCGATGTTAAACTGTAACTCGCATAATAACTGCGCTGAATGAATAATCATTAACAAAATAATTAATCAAAGTTTAATATAAAACTAAATTATATTTATAAAGGGCAATAATAATCCCATTTAAAATTATTGAAATTTATTTTTTTAATTAAACGTTTAAAAACTTTATCGATTAAATTTTATTTTATAAGTTAAATTTTGTTAAAATTAGGATAAACAAAAATATGCAACATACGAGTATATAGTAAATTTGTTTTAAAATTAAACAAAATTCTATGAATTAAATGAATATAGTATGTGTATTTCGCTCTAGAAATAAATTCATATATAATATACTATATAATAAATATTATAGATACTAACAATATTTTACATAATACATTTTTAATCAAAATTTTCGAATTGTTTACAAAAATTGGTAGGTAAGTTATGTATATATATATATAAAATATTATTTATACAATATACATCCGTTATAATATGATGATATTCGATGAACCCGTGGATATAAAAATGAAATGATTCATTGTTCATTGGATCGTCTTTGATAACACGGAATATACATTTTTATTTCTGTCCTTTGTAATTTAATTTTTGACATTTCCCATTGTAGTGCTACGGAGAATAATGTCGGAACGGACAGAGAGAATAATGATCAAAATGTTAAAAGTATTAACTGTACCGTTACGTTTCTTACTTAAAAAATCGGATATTTTATTAAATAATAGTAAAACAGTAATTTTTTATTGTATACTGTAGTATGTTTAATTACAAATACGAGCATAATATCTAATTTAAAAACATATCGTGACCTCAACATTTAAAATTGTCGAGTACTACCGTGGAATCACGAACAGTAAAATAGTGAATTAATATTGTGCGAGTACAAAATATTATGTTCACATAGATACAGTGCGTGAAGTTTCATAAAAAAACCATTCATGCACCCATATATACACATTTTACACTATAATATATATGTATATAAAAATATAATATGGTATAGGCTCAAGGCAACGGTCATCAAATTCGTCATTAAATACCATAATTCGCACACGATGATGTTATTTTAATCTATAAATAGATGAGTGTTTAAAATAAAAATAATTGATAGAGTGAATACTCTTACATCACTCAATCGTACAATAAATATGGATTTTACATATACATATGAATACACTTTTTTTGTTTATAATTATAATTATTGTTAATAAAAGTAAATATGAAGTTATATATACCAACTGCATACACTTGATTTTTAAAAGTTCAATTAGTATATAATATGTAATATAAAAATATAATAACACTGATAACAACATATTCTAATCAAAACTATTTGACGTCTGCATGGTAAAAATAATAGTATTATTAGATTACCTATTTTTATTTTTGTTTTAAATTTAACATGGGAATAATAAATCACTTTATTTGAAAATGGTACTCAGTTTACTGTGGTGTTCATAGGAAGCTTTTCGAACCTTAAACGACCATAAAGAATGTTCATTTTAAGATTTATAGGTATATAATATTATGTATACATAGTTAGAAAAAATAATACGATTAACCTTGCATAAAATTGAAGTTTAATTTATTATAGGGATTAACGGTGTGTTTCAAAGCTTAAGTCAAAAATAAAAAACAGATTTTTATTTTTATTGTAAATTGGCCATTCAGTTGAATAGAAATAATCAAAAATATTTTATTTTTCATTGAGTTTATTATATTATTTTGTTTTGTTATTCATGAGGGTGTAAGCTATATTTCTATTTTTCTATGAATAAAATATTAAGTTTGTATATTATGCTACGTCAATTTTAATTGGGTGTTTATGAACTATAAATTTGAAATTAATTATTATTATTTGCCTTTCATATTTGTTTTATTACCCAGTATCTTTGATATCAATTAGAATATTCTCAAGGAATTAAAATATACTGTAAATTAATACTACAATTATTATAAATTTACATTTTTTTTTTTTTTTAAACCATGATTTATAAAATGTTAGCTATTTTATACAAAGTGTGAATCGTTATATTATTTTAATTAAAACTAACTAATCTAATTTTATGAAAGTATTGAAAGTACTTTTAGTTTTTATGTATAAATAAGTAAACATGATGGTTTTAATTAATTCAATCATACTTAATGATTAGGTAGTCAACGAGCTAGCTATATTTTGAATAGATAAATACTTTCAAGTAGCAATGAAATATTAGAAAGTCAACAACTCGATATTATTCAATTATAATTTTCATATACCATAAAAGTTCATTACTATCTATTTTAATAAGGTTTTTATAAAAACAATTTAATAAATACTTTAGTAATTTTTAAATTTATTATTCAATTTAAAAAAACATTTATAATATCATAGTGTAACTTAGCTAATTTTAGTTATACTAAGTAAGCAAAATCACTTGAGTTGGTAGTTGTAAATGATAGTTCTATATTGTATTGAATATATTATTATAATTTTTTTTAGTTAATTAAGGTGAAGTAAATGTTTTATTTTTTATTATTTATATTGAAAGGTTTTTATAATTGTTTTCTTATAGAAAAAAAAAA
>VUJU01000063.1:18575-40470 GCA_009835225.1 Aphis craccivora
TTTTTTTTTTTTATAAAAGACAAATTTAACAAATTTGTTGTTTTTAACTAAGCCAACCTAGTTTTAATTACCTTGACAGTTTTTACTACACTTTTCATAATAATGATATATAATTCATTTCATTACAAATAAAAGACAATATAAATTAACTATTGAGAATTAAATTTGATTTCCATTAATATAGAAATACTTATTATTACTTCTGTTGTTTTTTTTTGGGGGGGGGATTTTATTCTTATAATATTTACTATTTACTATACATATAGTATACTAGTTGACCCCGTGCACTTCGTTGCCCTTTAAAAATGCCAATTCTATAATATGATTCATTAAGACATTTTCATTGATATTTTGATTCTCAAAAAACTTGTTAAAGGACCACTTTAAAATGCGAATTTCGTAAAATGCTTTTTTATTGCACACTAAATTTGTGGTACGATTTTACGAATGTACCGTGTAAGTTGTAAGCATTGATCTATTATTGTTCAGCCTTCGTTTATCAGTCAGTGAGTTAGTCAAGTAATAATATTATAGTCATTCTGCTTGGCGTTGCCCGTGAGATTCTTATGATTATACGAGAAGTATATTATCATGTAGACAATCCACCACGGGTGGATTTTGGACCCTGCGGATGTATACATAAGTTTAAATATCTAACCCTTAAGTTTCAAAGTTCAATCAATTTTTTTTTTACTACAATGGATAAAATATAATAATGTGTCATCTTGTGGTTTTCATATTGTTATATTAGTCTATTGCTGTGATTTTGAGATTTACTGTGAACATTGACTTATTTTGCTAATTCTTATTTTTGTTGTTATGATTTTGAAAAAATATAACAACAGGTCTACAACTATTATATTAATATTATATTCATTCATAACCAAATCGACCTTAATATAGTTTATTTCTTGCTAGACAGAGACGTCATTATATTACATATCATTACATATACATAGGTATATTCTCTATAGGAGTGATTCATCAGTGAAAAATGTTACACAAACGGGGAAAATAAATAATAATAATAAAAAATTGTTACTATGGTTACCGAAAATAAAATAATAATAATAATAATAATAATAGTCTACGTAACAGGTCATTATTTATAATAATTGATTACTCTTTTGTTTATTAAGTTAGAGAAACGATCAAATGCCATAAACCTTCTCCGCAATGAGCTCGCCAATTAAAAAACAAAAATCATAATGATCGGTTCAGTAGTTTCCGAGAACTTAGGCCTCAAAGGTTTACATTGGTTTTCATTTTCAATTTATATAATAGATAGTATAAATAATAAAAAAATCATACTAATAATAATTAATAAGTGTATATTATCTTCTATATATAAAAATGCATGAAATAAAAATGATTTAATTAATAATAATTATAACTGTTTATACTCAGAAGAATATGAGTTCTTTATTTATACCTACCTACTTTATCTGTTTATAATCCGTTATATTTTTGATAAATTATGAACATAATACAAATACCTACAATGTATGAGTTAAATCCTTCAACTCTTAAGCGTTTATATATATACTTTTTTTTATCATTATCTATTAATATAAATACTTCAGGATCTCCATTCAGATAAATAGTATAATATTTAATAAAAAAAATTAATCAAATGTTTTTGGTTTTCCATTATTTTAATATCAGCTAGTGATAAGTATTCACCAATATCATATGTGTCATATGAAAAATATGAAATGCATAATATCTTAAGTATGATTGAGACCAGGTGAGCGCAAATGATATAAAAATATTGTTTTAACAATGAATGCGCTTCCTTTATTATGTGTAAAAATAGAATTTGGTTACTAAATGATAAGACTAAGTGGTATGTTATGCAGTACCGAAATTAATGTAAAAAAGTATTAAAACCCTCTGGGTTCTTGGCCTATATTGCCATTATTTTCGATTTGTGTCCACCAAAATTAATCAACTAAATAAAACTAACCATGTAACATTGAAAACACTAAGAGTGATATATATATATATATTATTTTGTATTTTAAAGAGCTTCCAGTAGTCACTATTAAAGCTCAACAATTAATATATAAAAAAGTAAACAAATAATATAACTAGTATTGATACAAGTGAAGGTTGAACGGACATAATATACAACGTAATTAATAATTAGGTATTTCATAACATATTATTATGGCTTAATATAAACCCAATTATACAAGTAAAGAGATTATATTTATAATGTAATAACAATAAATAGATAGTAATGAGATATACTGAAAGAAACAGAAAAATATTAGATAATGTTTTTGGCAACGAGTGCCTTTAAAACAGATGAAAGGAGAATCATTAGTGGGCTGATTAAGGCATTTAAATTAGATATGAATTAGGAAAAGATAGCCGATGGATTTTCCATGTATGTATCTTGATTATTAATAGCTTCAGCATATGTTTTGGAGTCGTTTTGAGAGTGATAATCAGTAGTCTTAGTAAGTAAAACTTTTTAAGGAGATTTTTTAAAAATTTGTTTGAAAGTCTGGTATCCTTTGAAGTTGGATGTGTGATCCAAAGAGCAAAATGCGCATTTTTCCGGGCTGTTCCAATCTTTGGAACATTCATTAGTGTGATGATTTGCACCGCATTTGACGCGGCGCGCGACGTGATAACAATAGTTTTGCGTGTGGCCGTATGATTGGCACTTATGGAATTGTGGAGGACCGCGATTCTTTTTGTGTGGTTTTTCTATTATGACTTAAGTATTGAGTAATGACGAGATATTAAGGATGTCAACATTATTAGGATCTTGAGAAACTTCTACAAAAAATAAAGGTATAGGGCGTTTGTTTTTATCTAATATGGTTTGAACACGTACAACAGAATGCCTCAGTTCAGATAGAGCAAAAACAATATCGGTCTTTGTGGTAGAGAAATGTAGATTTCTGATGACAAATCTGACTGAGTGGAATTTACAGGACTTGAATGTGTGGCATTTGGCGTATGTATCCTTTAAATGTTTCACAATTATGTTGAAATTATACATACTCGAGGGCTGAACAATAATGTATGATGTTGACGATTTGCATGTAAATCCATTTGGACCGATAAGTTTTGTTAAGAGGTTTTTGAATGATGAGTAGTTAGAGATGTCTTTGATGTAAATTGGTGGTGCTGGAGAATCATAGTTCTGATCAGGAATGTGTGAGTTACCAAGAGAAATTATGGAACTATTAGATGGCGTAGTAAATTAATTTTTGTCGGTGTCGAGAACGGCGTATCTGTTTTGAGTGATGAATATTTTTGATTTTTTATCACTAAGAGAAGGTGATAAAGATGAATTGAACAGATTGCGTTTTGATTTAGTGGGAGTATGTAGTGAAGGGGGACTCATACTCTGACCCTGGTTCTTTGATAAGACGTATTTCGCCGAACTTATTGAAACTAAACATTGTAGTCTATGATATCTACCAATTATTGACGATGGTAAAATTTAATGAGTGTACTGTCACAGAACGCTATAACGAACCATGGCGATAACTGAGCGAAACTGTACGGGGTACGTGCGTTCATGTTGAGCGCTACGGCCGAACTGCTATATATATATATAAAACTAGCTTGATAAACTAAAATATTATGGGGTTTACTATTAAATATGTACTACTTTGTTTAATACATAAATATATTTAGCATTAAGGACTAAAAAAAGTATTTTTTCCCCAAATAATTTCATAGAAAGAATTATTCTAATTAATTGTGTAAGACGTAAGCATTATTAATTATACTTATTGAATATATTTTATAATATATTATTTATTAGTATGTAGTTACCTCACTCATACATTATGCAATCTACCATTCTAGCTGGTCTACCAAGTGCGATGATAAATTATTTTTTCAAATATTTTTATTTAGTTAAATTAAAGAATAATATAATTATAATAAATAATTGTATATATAGTGTGTATAATATATTGCTCTACTAAATACTAAATACTAAATTGATATATATATATATATATNTGTGTGTGTGTGTGTGTGTGGGTGTATAAAAACAGCATGTTGGTTCAAACAATCTACACTTCTAAGATAGTTATCTAGTTATTTCACAATACTTATAATAAATCAAATTCAACTGATTTGATTTATTACCTACCTAAGAAGAAGTACACGGAACAAATTGTTCACTTGTTCGAAACATAGTTTTTACAATTTTCAACCTTTAGGCCCACAACAAACAATCATTCCTCTGTGTGTGTACTACCGTTTCAGGTTCTACAAAGTTTTCGCTGTGATTGACGGTTACGTGGATATATCCACGCGCCGAAATTCTATTGTACACTATCCACCTATCGTGATATGTATAATTGAACCACCACAAACTTCATTTTTTATGTAGTTGCGTTATATTGTATTTTGCTTAATTTCAACTATTTAATAGCGATTACAGTACGTCTAGTACGGTAATTTGGTAATAACGGAAAATACGTATAATATACTATATAGTGCTGGTAAATCGTATATATCATACTGCATTCATCAAGTTAAGTTAGGTTTATTGTTGACCATGTAAGACAGGATAGTTTTTCATACTCTATGAGTATTGAGTACATTATTATATTCTTACTATTTATTATTTTAATATTAATTTTTTAAGTTATTTATTGAAGGTACTAAAGCTCTAAAGCTGCTATTATACTATTTTTATTTTAGAGGTAAAAGCCATTATTTTAATTTCACGTTTAATATCTAATTTATACAATTAACCAGATGTAAGCTAAATCTATTTAATTTAGTTTACCTATATTCATGTATTTACTTAGTATATTTTTCGTTAATGGTTGTTTAAATTTGTTAAAATAATTATAACAATAAATAAATTACGAGGCATATATATATTTATACTAGTATATATTATGGATTATGATATTAACTATCAAACATCAGTGGTTTATAGTACTTTTAAATCATTTAACAGGTTGCAAAAAAAAATAAATAAAAAAATAAATAAAATAAATTAATAAATAAAAATACACCTACCGTTTTTAAAGCAAAAACATTTTCATTTACACTTAGTACCTACATTTAGTTTAGTGTATTTTAATAATCTACTTGTTAATTAAATCAAATAATTAACGAGAAAATTGATTTTTAAATGGCTATCAATTACTGCTATCATAAAATTTAGATATATTAAAAGTATTTATTCGAAATATTCAAATACATATCTATCTTTAACTGTTAAATTTATTGGAATTTATTTTTAACACAAGAGTATAAATTAAAAGTAATTTTATAAATTTTACAAAATACAATTTAATTTATCAATGTTTAATTTATAATGATTATCTTTTCATTTGTTTTCTTTATTATATTATTAAAATAAATAAACCTTAGTAATTTTTTTAAAATTCAATTTATTTAAATATAATATTATACTTAAATTTTTTTGCAGAGGTCTTCCATATTATAAGCCTTTTTTAACAATTAGAAAAATTGTTATGGAGCTAATTATCAAAAATACTCATACTTTCTTGATAGGTCATTTTTTCAAAAAAATTTTCTACGGCTTTTATTTTTTTTTTATTTTAAAATAATATTTACAATCTATGCTACCGAGCATAATAATAACCAATTTTGAACATACAACTAGTAATTATACAGCATGAGACCTATTAGGAGGGAGGCCATCCTGTGATAGAGCCCAATTTTAATTATATTTTTAGTATATAGAAAATGTATATTGATAAGTATTATTTTTAAATATTTTTATTCTATACAATTTTAATTATGAGTTACTATTGATGAAAAAAAAAGCAAAACAAAGCCAACCAATTATAGAAAAGATAGAAAAATATTTTATATTTTTTATTCCATTATTATAATGTTAAGGTATTATTTATACCATAGAAGAAGGATTATAATTAAATGATAATGAACAACTCTATATCGATACTTTTAAATGATTTTTTTTATTGCTATTTTTTCCACTTACATTTTGACATTTTATGTCTTTTTTTGACACATAGATTCGAAAAGCGTTACCAAAATAGCGTTACCGAAAAAGTGTAACGGGAAATTATCTGCCTTGGCACACAGAATTGAAAAGTGTTATGTTATGTTACGGTTAACCTGGTTACCTGGTTACACCTGGTAATATTTCCTAAGACACAGAAGACATAAAATTTGGTACTTCATTGCAGACCCGTAT
Organism: Aphis craccivora; assembly: GCA_009835225.1. Taxonomy (NCBI): domain Eukaryota; kingdom Metazoa; phylum Arthropoda; class Insecta; order Hemiptera; family Aphididae; genus Aphis; species Aphis craccivora. The sequence goes on from VUJU01000063.1 coordinate 24,757, forward strand.
GCAATATGATTTTATTAAATTATGTTAATAATTAACAGATAAAATGGATACATTAGAGATGATGATAAGACAAAATATGGATAATGTTTGTACGAAAGTATTCTAGTGTCGTTTAGTAACAAAATTATTTATGTTGTATTATGTCCCATGTGTAATGCTGATAACTATATTTTTGTTTGTTTTTTTTTTTTCAGATTAATAATAGGGGTTTCATACAGTTCAGAAAACAATACGTTATTGATATACTTACAATGCAGATCAGGTAATTACAATACTCACATACAAATAGAAAAATGTAATATCATATTTGACATTTTTAATATTTAAAAATAAAAATTAAATCCGACACATTTCGAGGAGTTAACTCGACTAAAATGTTAAAATGGATGGCACAGAACGATAGATTATTTGTAGAAAAGAATACCTATTTATAGCTAATTTAGATATTTAAATTTAATTTAAAAAAAGTAGAAGGTTTAATGATAAAACTTTATATGGATAAATGGATAAATACATAGTTTATGTTAGATTACTAATGGAAAAAAAAAAACCTTTGTTACATTTTCAAAACAAAAATTATTCTTTGGGTTTATAAATTCCTTAACTTAATCATTGTTCACATGTGTAAATTGTTTTTTTATATTGTAAGTAGGAGTTTTATTTTTATTACTTCCAGTTTAACCGTTTTGTTACCTAGCTATTTAGTTCAGTATATTATTATAAGATCAACTATTAACTAATGTAATTGAAAAGATATATTATATGGCTATATAATTTACATCAATCTAATTACAAACAGTTTATTTTTTAACAGTAACACGAATAATTAGTATCCAAATGATTATGAACTACTTTTAGGTAGTAGCATAATAGTAGCACTTTAAATTATTTTTATACCAATTGAAAAAAAGAAACTAAAAAAAAACTAGTTTCTTTATAAAAAAACTTTTTATAATTTTTCGTATAGGAGGAAACAATATTTCATTAAAAGGTTACTTATAATTTATTACATATTTTTAGGTGAAAAAAAATGCCTTTTGTTATTTTGAGATAAATATAAATAACTTTTTTAATATCTTCAAAATTATTAGATATAAGTATATAACATACTATGGTAGACTATGTAATTACCCTACTTACCAAATGAAAAAATAAACATACCTATATATATTTTTAATTAAGATGCAATTCAATCTATGTGTACAAATTAATATTATTTTGGAAATTTTATTTTTTCATCTGAAAATGTATTTTACTGAAAATGTGGGAAAATAGTATTACTTAATAATTTTAAGTACCTACTATAACAACTATAAATAGGTACTCTATTTGTTATTTTATTTGTCAGTTTTAATATTCTGTGTATTATAAACTTTTTATTTTTATTATGGTTATATTATTATTAATAAAAATATTGACTAATATTAAATGCATTATTGTGCATGATTTAGAGTAGAATTAAAATTAATAAATAATAATATATTATACAATATACATACATGACAGTTCATCAAAATTCATATCATATTTATTACAATAAATATGTTTTATTTTAGTAAAAGTCGTGTTATTACTTAACTATAAATTTTGTTTACAATAGTATTTCACTGCGATGTGAATGTTTTCAATACGAATATGACGACAAGAAATATTTAATGAATTGTTTGGTTGGTTGATGGTTTATTAAATTGTACGCGATCAATGAATGCTTTTTAATATACAAATGTAAGCCGAACTACTGTTAATATTCGTCTTTATTATTCAGGAAGTTATGATTTTATAATATTTATGCATGCTACATAGTTAAACGTATTTATATATTTTACCATTTATACTTTACTTGTGTGTTAATTCTCAAATAAAGTGTAAGGCACTGATAATTAAAAATAAATCTTTTGTTTTTTTCTCTTGTGTTGATTAACTCGATAAGGAAATGCAAAGTAATAAAAATTCAGCAATTAAAATAATTCAAGGCTTGATTTTAATTTGTATATGTACAAAAGAGCTTCAAAAGTAGTATCGTAAAAAAATACTTTTAAAAAAGTATTTAAATACTTGCATTTGCACAAAGAAGTTTATAAATACATTTATAATATGTACTTTTATAAAAACAAATTCTACAAATAAATAAATGACATATAAATACAAGTGTAAGTATCTTTTTTGTTAAACTTCTTATACATGGTTTTTTAACATATTTCATGCAACAATAAATTTAATATATTCATTTATAATATAATAATTATTATAATATTAGTCAGTAATCAACATGAAATAATTATGTTTTCTTAGAAAAAGGTGGTTGATAGTTTTAGATATACAATTAAAAATAATAATTTAAATATAATTTTACCCCTGTTTGGAATTGTATGTTTAATAAAATATACCTAATATGAATCCTGTAAATGTCCTAGATTATATGTACCTGTGTTTAAATAAATAATAAAAACAAAATCTGTTTTAATAATTCATTAAAATTTATTATGGCTTCTAGTATTTCCAATAAATAAACAATTTTACTTTTATTCGTGAATAGCAGATGTTTATAGCAATACTACCTACCTACATTTATAAATTATTTTAAATCAAATTCTTGAATATAATATAATGATTGGGAGTATAATATTGTTATTTAATTAAAAAAGGTTTTTAATTAAAGTAAGTGCAGACACATTTTATATGATTTTATTAAAATGTTTATAACGTTCAGTTTTTGATCAAAATAATTGCATGTTCCTTTTATCTAAGAATTTCTTGCACTATAAATTATTATATTATTTTATTTATAGTTTATTTGTTTGATTATACTTTTATATTTTAGTTGTGTTACTACTGTTCCATGGTATCCATCTTTACTTAATATGTCATGTGCAGGGGATTTTGTTAACATAACTACACAATCTGACATTTTAAGACTGACTATTAAAATATTTAGGCCCTCATATATCTTCTCGCCTTGCAAATAAGACACATATTATATTTTACATGATAATATAAAGATATAATGCTTATAATTACTGAATTACAAAATTAAATTTAGCTTACTTCATTGTTTTCTATCATAAGGTGAAATTAAAATACTGTGATTTTTAAATTATTTGCAATAACTATGAAATAATGTTTTTTAAAACAAACTTTTTACATTCAAAATAATCTTAAATTAGGTTTATGTTTAATAGGTTTATAATTACTTTATATTCAATGATTAGAGTGAATTTTCTTAAAATATCATAATACAGGATAATTAAATTATTGTTTTAATTTTACTATTGGATTATAACAGTATGAGGTTGTGTTTAGAATTTATACTTAAAGTATGAATTATTGGTATCTTTGTAATGATTCTGACATTTTTCAAATTATTGGTAGCGATGTGTTCTTAAATTTTAATAATCATTTTGAGTACCTTCCTATACTAAATTAAAATTGCATAGTAAAAATCAAATAGAAATTTTATTTCATAACATATAAAAAACAAAGAACATTTTTTTATTCTAATTCTATAAACTATAAAATACGAAATACTATGTAAATAATTAAAATTAACAAATAAATAAAGAAATTCAGTCAAAAAACGATTGAAATAAATTAAAATGAATGGTAATGTCATTAAGTACTTATAATTTAAATAAAATTGAATATTATTATGAATGAAGTTGATTCCTGCTTACGTTGTAAAATATGTTTTCAAAAGCTGTACGTCGGATCAGAATTGAGTTTAATAAAATGGAAATACTCGTAACTATACAAGAATGAGTGATTTAAAGTCTCTTAACGATTACTCTGTCTGTTATCAATCACATTACAGTAAGTCCAATGAGTGCACTTATGTAAACCATTTTATTGCTATAAATGTAACTCTGAAAATAATAATATGGAAAACAATATAAAATATTACTTTCAGTTTGATGTATCAAATCGTTCTCGAGTTCAATAGTTTATAATATTTTAATTCGATGCCTTTGTTTCAAGTTTGATGTCATTTCGGTATTTCTTATGTCGTTTAGTGACACAGTTAATTAATACTCGAAGTTTTAATCTCGAAAAAAAAGGTTTATTTTTTTCACCTGCATAGTTACATCAGGTTATTTGAAAATCCAGTACGAAATTTTTGTTTTTATTTTCTTTCTTTCGTTTCCTTTTCTCTGCCCTTCATGCCAACATCTCCGTAGTCCGCGTGACTACCTATTACTACACTTTTCTACCCGTCGTTTTTCACGATTTTTTCTTTACAGCATTATTTATCCTTGGATCCTTTTACCCAACTATCTATCTATGTTTATCGATTTAACTCTGTCTTTCTACCCTCACTCTATCTCCCTCTCTAACGCATCTCTCACCTCGAACAAAATTCCACATTTCGCTTCCTGCCGTAATACTATACAACCGTTCAATTGCAGGTATGGGTGCTTGTACTCAGCTGCAGTCAACAATCGTTTACACGTTTTGTTTCTTATGTGAGGCTATTTTTTCTTCAGTAAAACTACTATACTACGTGTACGTTTTCGGCAACTACTTGACGCGGCCATGCCGATAAAACGTGTACCTACCTACTTCCTCCCCCCCTCAGAACCACTCGCTCATCGTTGGTGAGAAACGTTCTTATTTAACACCAGGTCTGGATGAAAATGAGTACAGTCGAGCAGGGAAACGTGGAAGAAATGTGTAATTTCTTACAAAGGTGCCCTAAAGAATAATCCGCCACAACCGTTAAACACACACACACACGCATATTTATATATATCCCTCAAGCTATAGTACACACTCGTCGGTTACTCGAATTTGTGTGTGTGTATGCATCGCCTTCTTCGTTTTACCTTCACTGTCATACCTAAATACACCTAGGATGTATTATACGGCCCTACCTACATCGCTACCGTTAAAATGCTTTTATTGTTCGGTACTATTTCTCTCGTGCCACACAATCATCTGAAACCTTTGTAGACCACTGGCGTTACCTTATCTACACACACATTTAATACACACACACACACACACCCACATACACCTAATTTGTCCCGTAACACAATTTTGTAACCTCACCACCGTCATGGTATAGAATAACGAAGACGGAGGCAGTGACGGAGGTTAGTGAATCGTGAATAGACAAGCGCACTGAAGTACGATCGTGAAGCTTAAAATATGCAGTTTACCAAACCCTAGGCTAACCTATCGACCAAGCAACCCGACGTCCATCCATCTACCAGATTGGTTCTAAATAAATTTTCACACACACCCACTCAATCTCATATTCATCTTGTACTTATATTATTTTTATTATTTTATGCGGTATGGTACGATATAAATGTTAATGACGTGTGCAGCAGCCATGTTGTCAGTAATGCGTTTTACCCTTGTCGAAACTCTGTCATCGATTTCATTATTACTATTATACAACTACCTATATTTTATTATTGCGTCCTTTTTCTAAATAAAACAATATTTTGTCGACTTTGCGAATGTGTCAATTATGTTTACGTCGTCGAACACAATTTTATGATATTGTATTCAATGCGTGACTTCAAAATTATGGTTTTTCACACATTGACGTACGGCATAGTATTTTCCATTCTTTAATTTTAGTTTTATAATTAATGTGAACATTACGCTTTCAAGCTCGTTAACGCATGAATTATATACCTACCATAGAGACATATAATATGTATGATTTGCATATTAATTTTGTATATAATACCTATTAGACTATATTGGCCAACCTATTCTTAAATCCAAATATGTAAATTTGATAAATTACTACTATAATATTATGTTTAATTGTTTGAAAACCATTTATCATTGAGCTTTCTTTGTAACTTTAGAAGCATATTATTTTAAACGCTCATTATTTTTATAATAAATATGAAAATGCACGTAATACTTTATTGTACTTTTATAATGGATTTTATATTGTCTACGCCATGCAGTCTTACACAAGTTAAACGGGTCATTAGGTACTGTAATTGAGTATTATTGATTAGTAACTGATTTAGGTAAATATCATAATTATAATATATTGTGTTTAAAATTTCTGATACCAAGATGCATTTATAAAACAACTCTAAATTAAATTTCAAATTTTTAATTACTTAATTACTAAATATTTTTAACGGATGATTTTGAAACTTGATTTTTATTAAACTGTATTATGCATTTTAGGAAATTATAAAATTATAATAATAAATCTTTATTTAAATTGTATTTGATGTCAATATAAAACTGAACTCTCAAGTAAATAGTTTCTGTATCATTTTCTAATATATACATTGAATAATTTCTTTTTTAAATGAGCAACATTTGTAAATCTAAAAGCATTCTCGCTCCATTAAATAACTGTATTTTATTATTGAAATATATAATATTTTTATGACAACTTTTATTTTATTAATACACTTAAACATGGAGGATACATTTTTATTTCTTCATATTGAATAAATACTATTTTTTTATAATACAATTGAATCCAATATATAGCTCTTTGAAAAGTAAATAAACAAAATAATGATGAAGTATTAAAAAACAGTATTTCTATAAATAATATGTGATAAATATGAAATATAGATGGAAAATATTAAGGGTGGAAGAACTAGCATCGTATTATTGCACTATATTTCAAATGAGAAATATTCAGGGGAAAAATATCGACAGTGAAAATGATACAATGTGGAATAATATACTATTTGCAATGAAACGCATTAAACTCTATATAATGTATTATAATGAAACTTAGTTTGCGTCATGATTTATTTTTTTTATTTCAAACATTTGATGTTGTTTATACATAAATTATGATATATCCTTATTCAATACAAAATAGTTAAATTAAGTAAACATGTTTACTAAAAAAAAATATTTATTCTTATCGATAGACATTTTAAATAATAAATTAGCGTTTATGATTATTTACGTATTATTTATATTACTTACAATTTAATTAAATTTACTTACAAATTATTTAAAAAGATAAATTTATTTATTTTTTATTTGTGATGTAAACTATACATTAGTCAAATGTATCATTTTAGACAGTGAGCTATTTTTACATGATCGATAAATATTGATTTTTAAACATTTCGATTGCAATATTAATAAAAATTATCTAACTAATCATCATTGTTTTTATATGAACAATATTCAACTTATCGCATTCATTCATACAACAATACAATAATAATAATACAGTAAAACTTACATTTTAGAAAGTTTTGATGGGAAAAAAATTGCTTACTATAAAGAAATACTTTAAATAGATTCGCATAAATTTGGTCTTAATTTGATTTTATTCTTAAAAATATTCTGTTGAACAAAAAAATTTGTTGAATGAAAGTTCTTTGTATGTATGTTTCACTTTGAAAACAATAATTGTGACACAAGTCCATACGGGTACTATTATAGTTTAGTTAACCTAAACCTGCATTCCCGTATATGTATACTTCTTACTCGCTAATATCTAGAATTATTATTTTAATTTATGTAACACGATATGTGATAATTGCATTGGAACAAACCGCATTTCATGCTTAAACACCTCGATGCGCACATCACGGCGTGTAACTAAGGAACCGTGTAATATCAAAACACACAATTTGACCTCGTCTTTTCTTGATACCATACAATGTATATACTTGCCGACATCATGTAGATATATGTGCATCATATATTGTATAATGTAACTCTGTAACGCACTCAAGCATAGACGAGAATAGTGGAATATGCACTCGGATGAAATGGCAAAGTTTGAATCGTAAAAATAATATATCTATTATCAAGTAATTAATAGTAGCGTGGGGGTATGTACATAACATAGTATTGTCTCTCGTTAACGTCATTATACTGAAATCCATTATTCGCGACCGATTTCGAAAAAAAATACCACGAATTATTATAGTAATATCTTCCTGTGGTGACGCCGTACCCGAGGGCCAGACTTGGATAATACCACGTTTTCGGGCACTGAGAGCGATTCACGAATTGTTATTATTATTACTTTTTATTATTATTATTATTATCATCATCGTACGCGTGGACGTGACATTCGCGAACCTACTGATGGTGGAGGTTGCGTTGATGGTGTCGACCATTATTATCAGGGACTGTGCCTGATCTCTGATAACGAATTGAGTTAATGAACGACCAGCGCTCGATATATTGTACAATTTAATAATAGTATATTATATAATATACGATACGAGAAATAATTCCCTCGTCCGCCGGTTACCCCTATAATAGGTACAGGCACGTTCTATTATAATATATAATAATTATATAATCGATATGGAGATTGGTCGTGATATTATTATTATTAATAATACATTCACACTACCGTAGTCGTATTATAATAAATCTCACGTATTATTTTGAAGGAGTCTCAATTTATTGATTTTTTCAACATGCGTCGCCGTTTTGACCTTTAAATCTGGGTGAGCAAAGCTCTTATATTATATTGCACACAATGAATGTCATTGGCCGACCGTATAATATTGACACTGCCCACGCGTAAATATGCATGTAATAATTATTACAAACGGGAAGTTTTGCAGAATGGACCGTAGGATTTTACCACATACAAAAACAAAATTGATATCGGTACGTTTCATTAAAAATATATTACCTAGTGTCCTAGTTTAACCTTACCTAATCATCGTGATATAAACAACCGATTGTAAACAAAAAACTATATCAAGAAAATAATTAAAAAAAAAAAAAAACGCCTTCCCAATATACTTACATACTACATGGATTAAAAGATTTCGTTGCATTGTTAACACCTAGTTAATGGGTAATGATTACTTAGTGTAATATTTGTCTTATTATAATCATCGACAATTTAAACTTAAATGTATTTTAAAAGCAATTTACCACGTTACTGATCAATAAATAAATTGGATATTGTTTTATAAAATTAAAAAATATACATATTTTGGCTTCCAAATACAGTTTTCTCAGCTTTTATGAAAATCCGGTTAGATATCCGCATTAAAATATTGTACTTTATTTTTGTTGTTCATATTGTATAATATAAAATACTAAAATTAAAGTCATTTTTGCAAACAACATATTTGAGTTATCAACGATGAGTTTGTATACTGAAATATGCTTAATGATCATCGTTTCCGTTCGTATTAAAAAATACTCAATGAAAAGGTATTGTTAATGAAAATTCTTATAAAACAGTAGACTAAAATATTAGTGTTTTTTTACTATAAAACTAACCTATCTAGACTTAACCTAACTTTAATACTATAATATTATTATTGAAGTATAACTAATAGGTCGAAAATATTTGATTCATTTTAAGTAGCAACAACGAATAACTTCAAAGATTTACGTCATAAAGATATAAATAAGGATAAAATATCATACATTTTTTTCCAAAGGACTTAATTTTAAAAATACTTAAAATAACAGCTGACCAAAAATACAATTAAATAAATATCTATCCATGTGTATAACGTTATTCGTGTAACTGTCGTTCAGTAATACGCAATATGAAACCATACTTATTTTTTTCAATATTTCACCATTTTGACCGTGTATGTATATAATAATTTATTGGTTCTATTGAGTAGGTTTGTATTTTAGTGTCTATATACTATATATGTATAGGTACACCAGTCCTATTTCATTTTATATCAATAAATTATGTAACCGAATAAACTGCAGAGGCAACAACGAAACTCCAATTCGAATAACTGCTCTCGTCCCCCGGTGAATAGTGGTAATTTGTTTTAAATGGTAAATATTGATTCAAAACAGCCCATTATGAACGATATATATTTTATTATATTTTGTCTAAAATACCAATATGACTATTCAAAGTTATAAAATGCCGGCAGTATTCTGCATAAATGAATCGTCTATGCAATAATGATATTTTTAAATCCAATTAAATGTATTAATAGTATATACGGTTGAACTATCCTAATTAATAAGACGCAATCATTTATATAATTGTATTTTTAATCATACAAAATAATATGTCCAACATGTTCCTAAAGTAAGTACTCGAAAATAACTTTTAGTGAAATATAATGTTCAAAATACAATTTCATAAAAACTTATTTATTAACTCATATTCAAGTTTAACACCGAGTTAATTAATAATAAACTTGAGAAAGACTAGAAAAAATCTGCAACAAAACTATCATTAAGTACAACGAATTAATTAAAATTTAATTTGCAAAGATTTTTAAATCAATTTGGCCTGAAACATTTAGTCCAGAGCTATAACACAGTTTTTATTTGTAAGTTACTTAAAGCAAAATTGTATTCACTGACTTTCTAATCCAAATAATACACAAATGTTTCACTTCAGAAATAAATATGTTTTTAACAATACAACGTTCAATAGATCTCACTAATTATAAAATAGTACCGGATACTTAGTGAAAGCTTATCTTATAATATTCCAATATTCACGTTGATAATTTATTTAAATATATACATTATATTTAATTTCAACATTTTTATATTATATTTTAAGTATTAATATTAAGTTATTAATTTATAAAATAACTAATAGGTAAAAATAGATTTTTTTTTATAACATTTTTTAAGAAGTAATAAGTTTTTTTTTTGTTATTATGAATAACAAAAATTATTTGTTCGTGCAATAATATAATGTTTTGGTCGTAATAACGTTATAATTTGAATAGTAATCAATTTTAACTTAATTTTTAAAATTAAAATAATTTAATGTACTAAGCTTTTAAATTCAAGAACGTATAAACTTAAAAAAAAAATGTTGTGCCCCAGAGGGTTATAGGTATTCGATTAGTATAAAAGTATATGTGGATAAATCCTATAACCATTTATTGTCCTGCTGGATAACTTTTAATCGTAATATTCTTAAATGGATTAAATGGATAAACAATAAAAGATGACATTCAAGTCATGTAAAAAATCTACTAATCTATCCTGAGTATAAGAATGGTATCTACCTACCTTAAGTTGTTACTGAAATTTAATTTATATATTTTGTAAATGCCAATATATTCATAATTTATTACTTATTATTTAAACACCTTAAGATATTTTAACTAACCATGCTTTGTTTTCATTTTAAAATTTTCAGTACCCTTAGTACATAATGTTTATCATACGATTTAAAGAAAGCTATAAATATTTAAGTTAATTAAAAAAATTTAAAACGTGGAACTGTATTTGCTGCTTATTATGAATTGATAGAATTTTACAAAAAATGTGTTAGTTTTAAAATTAAAAATGTAACAATATCAATTTAATTAATATATTATCTCTGTTTATCTTTGAATATAAATTTATAATCATATTCATATAATCAGGACACTGACTCCATCTACAACACCATCAAACTCGATGTCATTGTCAATTTATACAACAAACTTTTGAATCTCTGATCATTAAATCGTGTAAATTGTATCACAATGTATATATTTGTTGACAGTGTATCATATAATATGTAAATAAATCATTTTCAATGACCATTGTTGATGAACCTAATTTTAAACTAAAAAAAAAAAAAATGTAAATACCCAATTATATTATAATGGTGAAGTACCTACTCCTTAATTCACATAAGCTATACCAATTTAAATTTTCAATAATTAAAATTAATAGTAATAGTAATAATTATTATTTAACGATTTAACTCTTTGGCTAATCATTATAATATCTGAGCAACTGCATTTTGAAAATTCAGAGCTACAAAAACCACTTTGTCTTGAAATATATCGATCCAGAATACGTTGAAGAGCTTAGACACACTTGAAAAATGGTGGTGAGAGAGAAAAGGGCGGAGAGAGATGTAAAAAAAAATTATACATAGCACAACCCTTTCAACCGCAGACCAGGTCTCGTAGTAGCTGTTTCATCGCCATGGTCCCAGCTTTTGTTCTAAAGAATTTTTTCACTCTGTTTTTACCCCTTAACCCCTTTTTCTTTACATGTAGAGAGTGTTTTTTTTTTTGCTCGTCAATATGTATAGTGATGTATGAAAAAATAAAATAAAATAAAATTCGCCAAGTTTTCAATTTTTTCTGATTTGTGTCCTAAAATTGTTAATCAGGTATATTTAGCAAGAGTCAGTAATTCTCGAACAACTTACATTTTAAACTTATCGACAACAAGGTATTTTGTGAAAAATATTAACAGTTATAATTTTACGAGTGCATAAAATGTGTAATTCGTTTTATAGTTAATTGTTGTTGAATCACTGTTAAACGTTTATATATAAATATATAAAACAACATAAAAACAATAAAAATGCGTATAAAATAATAATGAACATTTTTTTATTGTCCGTGAAATCGTAAAATAAATAATAAACACAAAATATCTTAGTTTCCGTGTGCCAAAGATATAAATCAATTGGTTTTCAATACTTCTCGTTTATATGTTTCGGAAAACAATTTTCGGGATAGTAAAATTGTGCCAAAACATTTATAAATATTAAATTGAAATACTGTAAAAAAAAAAATAATAATAAATAAATAAATAAGATTTAGTACCTTAACACATATTTGTTTGATTTTATCAACTATTTTAGGATCTTATTCAAAAAAATAATAAATATTCAATATTATTATTATTATTTTTTTTTTTATGTTACAAAAAAACAAGTATTAAATAGCTCAACTTTGCAATAATGATATTGTTACTCCTGAACACCTAACTCGATAGAAAATAACCGTAAATAATAGTCACTATTTGTTTATTTATCGATTGATTACACAATTTATTTGCGTGTGTGTGTGTGTGTGTGGGAACCTGACTTGTCATAATAACTTAAACGAATGTGTGATTAAAACTGCAATACTACTCAAATACCTGAATGTATTTTTACTTTTCAATAAGTTCAAACTTAAATCGAGAAATATAAGCCACCTTAAATCTGACTTATAATTATCATATGTATATATTTGTTTTGAAAATTAAATGAATAAAAAATAGTTTATAAAATAGTTATACGTATATTTTTTATGATGGGTAAAATTAAAAACAACGACAATTTTTTTTTAATTTAAAAAATATAAAATTACATTTGATAGATTTAAATTTTAGATCAAAATAGTAAATATTTACACACAATTTGGGTTTGACATTAATTTCGGGTAACTACTAAACTTTCTCATCCCATTTCCACAAAAACGAAAATATGAATGGCCTTCATCAAATAATATACTTGATACATGTACTCTATAATATATTTATCGGTCGATGAATTATTATTAATTGATATAGATTCGTGCAGCCGTAATTGTCTGTTATGATTTAATTCATTTTACTGTAGCTCACTGCGTATTACATGTAAAGTAAATTTTACAAGGTATAAAATATGTTTTATTGGATTAATATAGTCAAAATATCAATCACTTGCAGAATAATGAAAAATGGAATTCATGGCAATATATTATATCTAGTACATATAAAAATAAAATAACAGATTGAGACTATAACGTTTATATAATCTATAAGCTTTAATAAAAGCGTTCTATTAAAAATGCCAATGTATTTAGCATTATTGTGTAATATAAAATTAAATTATACTAATATACAAAATTTTTATTATTTGAACAAATTATATGATATTTAATTTAGCTAAATATTCTTTTAACTAAAACTTTCTATTTATAGAATAATAAGTTAAGCTATTGTGTTCTTTGTGAATACCTATATTGTATTATTATAGGAACTAACTGTATTTATTTATTTTTTGAAATCTTTAAATTTACAACCATTAAACGTAAACTGTATTAGTAGGTAAATCAATAAATTATTAACATTAAATTCCCTTAGAAACTGGTATTTTAGTGTCTGATACGTCTGTTTAATATATTAATGCTAAAGTAGAGATTTTTTTTGCACTAGCTCGTGAAAAATAAGTCATCTAAAATACGTGATTTATTTTATCACATAAAAGTACACATTTAATGGGTTTTATAGGTCATATATTTTATGAATAATTATTTATAAATATTTTGCTGACTATGAATCCAAGATAAATATGATTTGAGCTATAAAATGCATAATTACGCCAGATTTCCAAGCTGAATGCACTAACTTCAGCCATGTGGCAATCAATGAATAAGATGAGTATGAGTATACTGTAGGAATATCAGTTGAATGAGCTTACGGATACAATATGACAATTTTTTAGGAATCTTCAGGGCGATTTTTTCGTTTATGGAACAATTTTTGTAGAGTTCGGTCATTGTTAATAAATATATTTCCCCATTCTAAACCTTCAAAAAATTTAAGTATTTTTCCATTTTTTTCTAGCATAATATTCTACTGAATTTTAGTCGGTTTAAAAATAGTATGGTATAACAATGATGTTTTATAACCTTTCATGATGTTAAAATTATAATATGTATGAGTTGTATTTATTGTCTTTAAAACATTTTCAACGCCTTTTATAATTCACTAATTCACTGATAAATGATAATAATATAGATTTAAATTAAATAAAGAAAACAAGCATTTTATTCATAAATTATTTATGGAACTGAGACTATAGAAGATTTGAGATGTATTTAGAAATGGTGAATGGTGATTTTTTGATAACTTTAAGACTTAAAACTGTTACAGCATTTTAATCAGTCACACGATCTATGAGATAAAATTGTACTTGTAATAGAGTAATGTTTTAAGGTGTAATAATGGATACGGAAAATATGAATGATAAAGTGCACGCAATCATCATTGTGCATGTCTAAGAATTTTAGAAAATATATACCTACGTACATGATGCATAATGCAGAGAATTTCTGAAGAAAATGGTTGGATATTTTGGTTATTTTAAAGTTGAAATGTTGCTGAGACTTCAGTTGTGAATACAACTAATAGGCAATCATATACATTTAAGAATTCAATTGGTTAAAAAACAGATTTTAGATGCTATTTAAAAAAATCTGTCAAAAACAGAATATCAGCGGACAAAAAAAAAATCCGGTTCATATTCTGATTTCCATATTTTCCTTATAATAATAAAAAAAAACATATTTTTTATTCATGCAAAAGTGCCACACCAAGACTGTAAGATATTTCCGTAATAGATAGGTCTCTGTTATTGTTCAGTATCCGAATAGTAGATTTTATTCTGTGGCTGCAAATACAATTTAATTGATAATAATCATGTTATGTTTTTTCTAAGCCAAAGTGATTATTGCATGATCTACTTCTTAAACAATAAAAATTAACAACAAAAAACAATTAAAATTTACTCAAAAAAAAAGAAAAAGAAATAATATATAATTTTGTTATTAATTACTAACTTTAAAATCCACAGGTTTTAAGTATTTTAGAATTTATCTAGAGTTCATATTTGAGTATTTTAACTTTATTGAATATCATAAGTTCGTACAATTGGCTGTATGTAAACTGCGGCAAAATTTACCTTTTTCTAAAAGTCGATATGTAAGCTGCGGCAAAAAAAAAATTAAGATTATACAATCTGCGACAAAACCGATAAGATACATCATACAAACTGCGGCAATGTATTTTATATACTTTCTATATATACTACATGTATATTGTATATACATATCGTTACGATAATCTTTATACACGTTTATCGTTTAATTAGGTATATTATATATAACTATATAAATATACTATAATATACTATTATTTGTTATTGCAGCTATAATTCTTAGAGTATAAGGCTTAAAAATAAGGAAAAACCAATTTTTAAGTATTGAAAAGTATGTTATTGTTAAATTTTTTTTTTAAAAATCG
>VUJU01000063.1:40520-202400 GCA_009835225.1 Aphis craccivora
CTATAATATACTATTACTTGTTATTGCAGCTATAATTCTTAGAGTATAAGGCTTAAAAATAAGGAAAAACCAATTTTTAAGTATTGAAAAGTATGTTATTGTTAAAAATTTTTTTTAAAAATCGTATAATCAAAAAATCAATTTTAAAATTCAAAAAATATTATTATTATTAAAAATTAAACCTATTATATTAACCTATATTAACCTCAAGACGAAACATCACATAATAAATTTAACGATATATATACATAGGTATGTACTATATATAGTATATATAGAAATTATATAAAATAAATTGCCGCAGTTTGTATGATGTATCTTATCGGTTTTGTCGCAGATTGTATAATCTTAATTTTTTTTTTTGCCGCAGCTTACATATCGACTTTTAGAAAAAGGTAAATTTTGCCGCAGTTTACCATCTCCCGGTTACAGATATCGATCGTATACGCATTAACTTTGCAGTACTCAAATTTTGCGTTTGAAAATTTAATTTTTTGTGCGTATAGGCATAATATACAACAATTGTTATGTTGTATTAACGAATTTCTGAATATAGTATTATATAATATTATGATGTCTAATGTATATAACAGCAAGTTTGGCTAATTTAATGATATTTTTCAATTGAGTACTTAACATAGCAAAATTTGGATCAAAGCGTGTATAAAAATACAAATACATATTTACGCGTTATTGGCATCATCACAGGTATGGTCGACAGAATGAGTTTTTTTTAATGTACAATATAATATACAATATATACCTATGCACAAAGCCACAGATTTTTATGAGTTTTATGAGTGTATGTGTGTTTTTAAAATTATTATTTATCGTCACTACTCGAGTAGCTTTATTTTTGTTTTTTCAATCGGAACGTGTGTTTTATCGTCAATAAATTTACGGAGAACGAACATTACATTACGCGTGTAGTGCGTGGAAGACGAATAAAAAATTGTTTACCATGCGATTTATGTCTTACGAATCATATATTATTATACAACGTCGCACGTGACAATTATTATTATATTGGTCGATGAGCCAAAACTATCCATTTTTTTTTTTTACGAGGCAACTGTTATTTTTTTTTTTTGCTATTGTAAGCCGCCATTCGTATAACGACAAAAACCAATAACCATTCGTTCGCACGGGGGCGTTAAAATCGAGTTTAGTATTCGAACCAAAATAAAGGTTTTGAAGGCGATAGGTACTTTGGAAACCTGAGATTTTCAAACTCTCATATTATAATAATATATTAAACGGTTGAAACGGTTTCTATCTGTGTAGTGTAAATCCAGTGTTTGTCCGAATCATTTAGTTGTGGGCAACTGCGGTTTTCAAATTTTTAAAAAACAAACGTTCTAAATATATTTAGGCACCAAGCTAATGCGATCGAACAAACAAAATATTGCAGACCTTATTTGCAGTGATAAACTGCGCTATACCTACGGTATAGGTATATCGTATATTATAATCGTTGTGAACGCCCAAACCGTGTCCCTCCGACGCATAAGTTTTTGTTTGATTTTCGGCGTGTTAAATTCGGTCGGCACGATTTAATTGAACACGTGTTTTGTGCCGATGGCTTTGCGGGATCCGAACAGCCGCTCGTGAAAACACATCCGCACAAAATATTAAACATATACAACCATATATTGTTATATAACGCCCGTTCGAGATTCACGCCAATTACCGGGTATCCGGTAGATCGTTTAATTACCTCCGGGTGTCGGACCGGTGCCGCTTACGATAAAGTATATTGTGCCCGTACGGGTTAGGTGTATAATACACACCACTGCTGCAGCGGAGTGTGTGAGTGTGTATTATTTTTAATATGAACAAACACAATAAAACCGATCGTCTATTTCGTCGCGGTGTTCTGTTTTTTTTTTTTTTTTTTTTTATTTATTTTTTGTCCGTCCTCCGTTCACGGTGATCGACCACAACGGTAATAATAACGAAAACGTTGTATAAATACAGATCAATTTTCACCGGTATCGGGACCGCGGGTAAATAATGCGCTCTCGGGTAGGCACACAATAATATATAGGTAGTATATTATATATTGTAATGAGAATGCAGACGCAAACGGGGAGGATTAACGTTGAACAACAATTATCGCACCTGAAATAGCTAGGTAGGCAGGTAATAATATTTTAATATAATATCGTGTTACTGCTCACAACGACTGCAGTCGGCTATACGCGACTACGACACGTCACACGGTCCGACAATCCCGCCGGGTAATTAGCGGAAACCATAACGCGACGCGACCCCATTTCGGTCACGTCCGACAATAAAAAAAAAAAAAAAAACATATCGTAACGATAACATAATAAAATATATAATATTACGATGTTCCTATGTGTCATTATTATTGACACGGTGATCGAACAAGACCGGTGGCAATCGGTAGCCCTAGCACCTGTATGCCCGCCCGAGTTTTATTATCGTTATTGCATCGGTTGTAATTGTCGTACGCGATGTGAGATCAGTAGTATAGGATTGTAGACGAAGGCGCGAATTCCGGAAACAAAGGGTGGAGGGAGAGAGAGAAATAAAAAAGAATAAATATAAAAATCGATCTGCAGATCGGAAATCAATAGGACGCTCTAGTGGCGTCCACGATTTGTGCAGTGAAGTAATTTCATAACACAAGTATATTAATATTCGTCTGGATGTTTTGGCGATTATCTACTCAACAATGTTTTGTCACAAACTGTTACAATATCATGATATTTTAATCAAATTGTTATGGTAATTATTCTTAACTCTCGTGACTACCTCTTAAAGTCGTTATGCCCGAGAGATCATTATTATAGAAGGAATTGTTTAATACGTCACCAACAGGCACGGAATAAAAGAGAAATGGGGTAAAACTATTTAATATTTATAAATAAAATTACGTATATTTAACATGCACTTCATACTACCGTACTGATACCATATAAAACAAAGCATTATTTATAATAAAATATTATTAAATGGTCAAATGGTATAAAACTTTAAGAATATTTATGGTCTATTATAATATAGTATTTATGGTGAGAATTATCATAAAATTAAATTTATTCCTATTTGATATTATTACAAACATATCATAACATAATCTGTGTTTCACTCAAGCCAATATTCTTTCATCACTTTTACTCATTGTTCTATTCTGTAACAGATTGTAAATTATATAAATAGAAAAAAAAAAGATACTTAAACATGAATTATAAACTACTACAATAGAGCGATAAAAAACTCAACAAGCTCAAAATCAATTAATGAGAGACAAACAGATTATGGGGCTTATAAAAAATAAAGGGCCTAAGGCTAAGGCTTAAGTCTATATTATTTAGTCAATAAGATAAGATTCACAAAATCTTAAGACCCGACTAAATTTCAATGTTTTTTTGCAATAATAATATTATTGAGTTAATGTTAGCATACTACGTTCAGTAGGTTCCCTGTGATGTCCAGCAATTTCTTATATATGTTTATTTTACTCGGAAAACAAAAAAATAAAACGATTTCGTACAAAAACCATATTGTTTTATGTTGAGAGAGAAAACGTTTTTGACGAAACTGTACGATGTATAGCGTGTGTAAAGACAACTGCCCGATGACGCATCTCCAACGTTTAGTTCATAATTTTAGAAGACGAAGTGCATTTTCAAGATTCCTATATTGCTATATATATTTTTTTTATTGCGAGAAATGTTCATAACCGTTGTATGATTATAAATAAGATATCTCTGTGATTATTACTAAATTTTAACAGGAAATTAATATTAAGTATTTAGATGTGATGTATTGTGTAGATAGTAATATGTGTGACGTAAGAGTGTAAGACACGCGCCGCAATGCACTTCGCGTGGCGTACGGGGAAATCTTATACCCTCTGAACGTAATGAGCCCTGACACTCGTTCTACCGTGTTGGTGTCATGTACGCCTCTATTACAATGTCTTATATTATAATATTATTATCGACAAAAAACGGTTTTAAAACGACGTCACCATCGCCACACCGCCCTATTTAATGTGAACGCGATTCTTTCACGGTTCGAATAATCTTCATAACGGGTCGGCTTGGAATCTAAACTACATTTTTTGATTTTAATTAAATTAAATTAGTTAATATTAATTTTTTTTTTTTTGTTTTGATTGATTTTTCTTCACTTTTAATAATTTTCAAACATATTTTATAATTTGTATGTTGCACAATATCTATTTAATTTTCTGATTTTTAATTATTTTTTTTATTTTTTTTTATAAACATGATTTAAAATATCGTTTATACATTTTTACAATCTAAATATAAATTTTATCCTATGCTCAGGATGGTTCAAACACACCATCGCTTGTAACTATGAAACAAGCTTAATAAATTGAAAAATTAAATATCTAGTTTTAATTAAGGTGACCGATGAATGGTAATTATTATGGTTAAATTATAGACTTATTAAATTTAGTTTTTACAGTTTTTTTTTTTTTTTTTACTAATATTCAATTGAGTTCTGTAAAAAAAGATTACATTTTGAGTTTTTTTTTTTTACCAAATATATGAATGTAGGTAAATGTTATTATACATATATCATAATAAGAACATTTTGAACAATTGTTATCAAAATCTAAAATCCATTTTTAAATTAATGTCGAATTTTGCTTATACGAATCTCACAACGTCGATCTAATAATAATATTATCATTCATGGCTGTTTGATTTATGTCTTTATACTGAGCTAGCATATTATAATGCAATGCGTTCGTCCGTAGAAACATTAAAACGGCGTCATACCAGTACATCATACGCTTGTTTCAGGTTTTCGCGCAAGCGTTTCTGTGAGCAAACAATGCCGACGTGCGACTTAATGAAATCCGGTCATTCGGCGTTTGAAACGTGATATCGAACAAACTCAAAACAACAATAATCGCTTCGGGGTCGTGTCCGACGATGTTTGTCGAAAAGAGGGGAAATCAAAGAAACACTGTCAAAACCTGCAAAAGAACGCGTTTGTGTTTCTGTATTGTGTGTGTATTTATATATATTGTTGTGCGTGGTTTTTTTTTTGCAAAGAGGCAGGAAATTGCGCGACTTTTAGGGCGCGTCAAAATTAAATGAAAAGTGAGCGGAGTTTTATATACGTAGGTACTTTTTTGTATTATTTTATATCTAACCGTATTTGTATATATTTTATATACATATATTGAAATAATAAGACCTGTCAGTGACCATTTTTTTTTTGCTTTTCTCCCGCTGTGCTGCACTGCGGAATATAGTTCAAAAGAATTTCGTACAAATAATTTAATAAAATAATAACACAAACATAATAATAATGATAGTAATATTTGCGCAGTGTCTTATTAATAACTTTTGTGTATTTTTCGTACCCAATTTTCGGGTCCACACAGCGCGTACTGGCTAACTTTCGAAGAGGACACACAAAGAAAGTCCCTCATAAAAAAAAAAAATATATATATGTATATAATATATTAACGAAAGAGATTAATTTAATATAATACAATATAACGGGGCGGCGGCAGGTCCGGGAGCACAAACAGCACCGCTGCAATTATTGTCGATCGACTGAACAATTTTTCGCCGGCCATGGGTCTTACCCTCCGTCGACCGAGTGCATTTACTTTTCGTATCCCTTTTTTTTTTTTTTGGACATATTATCCTACTCTTTTAAGGTCACCGCATCTGTTCGGCATTAAAAGAGGGATTATCGGTAAAAACACTCACCGGTCGCCGCAGTCGATTGTACATCACGACCGACCGACCTACGACGGATCGTGCATATCGTATATATAATATATGTATTTGTACTTATGCACCCACACACATAAACCTCTCACGTGAAAAATGATGCAAATATCGAGAGTACGAGGGGACCTTGGGCCCACTGACAATGGTCGGTGGGTAAGGCGTATCGCGGGTATTTATATAATACCTACGATGTGTGTACCCGTCTGTACACCTGTTTGCGATCTGGCTACAGTGGTTTCGATCAACATCGCAGAAGGGTGAACAATAACAGTGAGACTTGGTGATCTGAAAAAAAAATAATAATAGCGAATCGATATGATATTATTCATTATTATTATTGCGTTATTTAAAACGGAGATCTTACCGAGCGACTCTGCAGAGGATGCATCATGAATCGTAACGAGTAACGAGTACCTTTGCGATCTCGTTCAAAACTCGTAATGCCCAAATAGATTGTCGTACCGGTTTGGAATATATCGCGGTCCAGGACTCAATTGTATTCACCAGACGTCCGTGAGCTATAGTCGATCATTACTTTCGATTTTCGTCGTGCATTGAAATATAATACGTCAGTGAACGCTAAACAATCAAGTAATAAAAAATAAAAGTCTATTCGTTATGAAGCCTTTTTTTTTTTTATTCTGTTCGAATCGTCGTCGTCAATCGGTCCTCGGGGAGACGCTAAACGACGCGCAACACAGTGTTATTAGTACCTATATATATATATATGTGTGTATATTCTATTTTTGTATACGTCTACGACTGTGTGCGTATAATAATGTACAGTTTTGATTCGGGCGAAGGCGGAGGGGTTAAAAAATATATTAAATATAATCCCCATTCTACGGAGCGGGCGGCGAGGGGGGGGCGAGATTTAACAACAATACGCGCGATGAATAAGGCGATGAACGGGACGACGGATGAGAGACTACGAGCGTATACATGGTGTATAATAATAATATATACCGTCCCGAAAGTCGACGGTGAGGCTATTAGTGAAACGTAACGGATAAAAAAAAAAAAAAATCGAGTGAAATATAACCCCTCGTCCGAGTGTATACATTTGTGCGTGTGTGTATGTATATAATAATATAATGTACAATATTCTCCTCCTCGTCTAATAGTCATCGAACCCCTCTACCCATCACCCGCGTACGCAGACCTCGGTTACGGGTTCGTGTGCAGGTGCGGAACGAGTCTGCTACGGGACCGACCGATGAGATTACGAGGGATGGTAAAACGATACAGCGACGGGTGGGAGGGAGGTTATATGACGTGTTTGTGTGCGTAAGTGTGTGTATGCATGTGTATGTGTGTACAGCGAAGAGATGGTTTTTGCGAGGGCGAACGGATCGAGAAGTGCGGGGTGCGTGTAAAGACACCCTTAGCTCTTATATGAAATTCGTGTACAAAAGAAACGAACCCGGTCACGAGGGGCACCCGGAGGAGGGTTGAATTGCGACCACACGTTTTTATTTGGTCGTTTTTTAACCTTTTCGTTTCTCTCTCTCTCTCACTCACTCTTGTATCTTTGTCCGTCTGTTTGTCTATCTCTCGTTCTCTCCAACACAGTCTTCTCTCCGTCTGTC
Organism: Aphis craccivora; assembly: GCA_009835225.1. Classification (NCBI taxonomy): domain Eukaryota; kingdom Metazoa; phylum Arthropoda; class Insecta; order Hemiptera; family Aphididae; genus Aphis; species Aphis craccivora. The sequence continues at coordinate 47,866 of VUJU01000063.1, forward strand.
ACTATTTTTCTTTAACGGATCGTCAGCTACGACGACGTCTTTGCGGTCGCATGTTAAACGTAAACAATCATCGTACACACGAGGTGCACTATATAATATTATGTGTACGATAGGTATAATGTTGCGTTATTATTATTTAACTGCTGACGGGCTCAAGGGTTCCCAAATCGATATAAAAGCGGATTACAACGCAGTATAATATATTGTACGCAAACGTTCGTCAACCGTATTGAAATCGCACCGTCGTAATACACAACACTGCAGCACTGCGCAAGGTGAACCGATCGAGACAAGTGTCAAACACCATTTTAGTATGATGGAAATCCAGTAAAAATAAAATCTATTCGTATCTTATCGTGAATAAGGTGTACATATAACTGCTAATAAACTACACTGACGATAAAAGAAATAGCTTTAGAAGTGTAATACTCGTATAATATATTATAAAATATGAACCATTACATATTTACAGAATAGTTCTGATGTATAGATAGTACATTTTTATTTATCAACTTCATGATATAATAAAATGGTCAATGTTGTGTGCATTTTTAAAAATCACGAACAACTGTAGTATTGATTTTAAATATTCTACTACCTATAAGTACAAGACCAGAAACAGTGGTTAGTAAATGAATACATGAAAATAAATAACAGTATACTATTTTGTATACGCTTTATTATTGGATTTGCCTATGAAAATCGTTAAGAGGAGAAAATTGACTAATTATATTAACAAGTTTCTTTTAGGTATTTATGATGTTATATTTTTTCAATAGGATTAATATATTACCTTATGGTTTTAAACGAATTAAGTCCCATTAGTGGCCTCACATTATTTTTAGTAAAGGTATAAACTACATTTAAATTTCAATGTATAGCAAATAGTATCACAATATTATATTATGTTATACATTCAACTTTGTTGTGTCTGTGTTTTATCATTTATCACACAAAATCAATTATTCATTACAGTGCATGAAAGCATATTGCTATAGTAAGTTAATTTGAAAATTATAGATCATTATATCTTAATATTAGTGCTGTATCTAGAGTCATTTGGCTAGTGTGTCAATAGCAGACTGTTGCGTCGATCGGGCGGTAAGGTTGAGGGGTTGGCTATTTTTTAAAATTTTAATCTTCTAAGAAGTCCGTTGATTTATTTTCGACAAACTACAATCAATATGATATTTTTATATTTTATAATTAATATCTACCATAATTTACAATATTATCATTTGATACAAACGTCATAGCTTTATCAAAGAACAAAAGTGATCCAACCTAAATTATAAATTATAATAACATTGTTAACAAGACGTAACAATATTAAAAACTCTTAGTATCACTATCCGGAGAGAAAATAATTGTTAAACTATATTTTTTTTTAAATATGAATTTCAGTTCATTTTACAATAAAAATTATTTTGATGGGTGTTTTATTTTAATAACCTTGAATTTTTTTTTAGTGTGGAATTATTTTTTTTTTCATTTTCATTAAGATATACTAAGAAAATGTACATATTTTTTGTAACTTACGAAACATTTCATTATTTTAATTTTTAGTTTTCTGAACCTATACAACCAAAATTACCTTATTAAATTTGGAAGTATGTAGTTTTAGTGAATAAAATTTTGAGTATAAGAATTATGATATTTTCAAGAGGTATATAAAACTGATTTGTATGTATAGAAGATACAAATAGGTATGTAAAATAAGATAATTTAATTTTTCCATTGTTCGTGAATAATAATTTTTTTCAAAAATATTTATTGTATTTTAGATTCTGACGAAGTGATGAATGGTTTGATTTTACAATGATATGTGTTTGTGTTTTTTTTGTGTCTCTGTACAACATAATTTATCGAAATAATTCTTCAATTTTAAACTTCGGGGGGGGGGAGGGGTGATTTAAGATGGTAAAGTAAATATCCTTAATACATTATAGAGATCAAAACTAAAAATTTTATGTGGTAATATCTCAGCAGTTATATCTTAGTAACTATGCATTTTCAAAATGATTGTCAGTTGCTGTACATTTTCGAGTAAAGAAGGCATTGATGATTTACAATCCAAAGGCATTAATGACTTAGAAGTAAACTCCAAATATAAGTTTGCTGTCAATGGATAGTGGTTATTTAAAATACATATAATTATTAAACTTTATATATAAAGGAAAGTGTACATTGATAATAATCAACGTAGATCCGTACCTATTTGAGGCATCGAATAATAATAGTAATGTATTATGTAGTAGTTTATATTATAATTCGTCACCAAGAGAACAAACAAAATACTATTTAAATACATATAAAAATAACCGTATCACTTGTAGCTGTAATGTCTATATGCTAATGGCTGTAGACTTGCTAAACGCTCTAAAAGCCCAACGCTCCTACTGGGCGTAGGGGGAGTAACTGCCGCTGGAGAGTTTAGATAAGAACTGCACATCTGTTTTTCACAACATAATTTTTTAGTAAGTACTAATTTAGAAAAATAATGATTATTTAATCTATTTTATGTCAATTTAATCAATTTTAATCTAAAATTAGTAATTGAACGTTTGTGGTTCGATCTCTGGATAATGAAAAAAAATTTTTGTTGATTTTTTCAGTCCTTGTTAAAAATAATCATAACCAATTTTTAAAAATTATATTATATTAAACGTCTTGAGCGCAATTTTTAATAAATTGGTATGTGAAAAAGTAATTTTAAATATTATTTCGACAAGTTATGGTAAATATTTCTTTTTAATCAAAAAGGATAAATTGTAGATACTTGAAATTTCACCAGTTATTTGGATTGTAACTTTCTTTACATGATTTTTTTTTATATAAATGATGATAAATTATTTTTGACATGTCAAAATACTTTTTAATACTACATTTTAATAGAAAGTTTCTCATGAGTTAGTTTTTAGAAATACTTCGTCACATCTTTTTATTATTGTTTGAAGTTCAAATATTGAAAAAAAAATCATCAGAATCTATTAAACAGTTTTCATAAATAAATAATAATTGAAAATTTAATACAAGGTTTTTGATAATTATAAAAGAAGTCGGTAGTTGGCAATTTAAAAATTTCAATCTAAAGCTTATATATTGTTTAAGATATCAAAATTTTACGAAGAAAATTACAATTTATCATGAAATTATTTTAGATTATTGTTATAACAAAAAATTATTAATCGTAGAAATTTGAAACATAGGTATACCAGTTGTTTAAAATTACATCTACTGTAAATGCTATAATTTTGGGTTATTCGGATGATTAAAACATAAACTACTTTTTTCACCATGCAATTTAAAATACAATATGTTTTATATATTATACCCTAGGCTGACAAATCATCTCCGTTTAGAATAATTTTTTGTATACAATGATACGTACCATTGGATTCAATTTTAAAACGCCTTCATATAATAATGATCCATCACGTGGTACCTTATGCACAGCAGAGCGGTACCCACTTAACTACGCTTCTTTTTTTTTTTATTTACAAATATTATAAATATAATATTTTAACTTACAAATATTTAACACAAAAAAAATTATAAAATATAAAACGCATAAACATTTAATGTATTTAGCATTTTAGAACTTTATAGGTACACATACAAAACCTAGACAGATTGCTCGTGTTTTTTAAATAACTTGTATACTACATAATATAGACTATATTATAGTCTAAATTATTTATTATAGACTTATAGTTACTGTAGTAAATCATTTATAGCATTATAATATAATTACTAATTTTTCTTGACCTTACTTTAATTTTGTAATGTAATAATACTAATATTAGACACTATTGTAAATTTGAATTAAATTAAGTGACGATAATGTTCAGTGACTGTAAAAGGACTATAATTTATAGTATTGATTTTTCACATTAAAATAAATTTAACTATTTCTATATTTTATATATTATATACCATAACCTTTCACATTTTCATATAAGTTAATATTAATACATGAAAAATATAATTAGAACATAATAAAAAAAGTAGCTAAATTGCCTAATTGTAACGCCGTGTCAGTATATAGTTTATTAATGAAACTTGTAACATTAAAAAAAAATAATAATAATACATCCTTAAGATGACGAAAATATTATTACAACATTTACAATGGCTCATAGTATAGTTAGAATCTATGTATGATAATTAATATTCTCAAATAATTATTATAGTTGCTGTCGGTTTCCTGATTTAAAATTGTTTAAAATAATCATAGATAAATTTTAAAAATATAATTTTTTCAAATTATTGTTGCATAGTGTTATTTTGACTCTTTTTCATAATATTTTATTTTTATTAATTGATCTTATGAAAAAAATAGGCAATATTTATTTTTATATTTGTAATTTGTATTTTATTACAGTTAAAGCTTGAAATACACTTCATACCAAATAAATTGGTTATTTTTACTAAAATATTATTATTTTTTTTTTTAAATTACAATTTTAAATTTTATTTGAACATTTTTTTAAATGTCGTGTTAAATCTTTATCATACTTCGTTATTGTTAATAAATTCATAATACTAAACTAAATAGGTTCGCACTACTTTTGAAAGTCTTCTAATAATCTGACTTGTAACTACACTGCAGGTAGAAAATAAATATTTTAAACAAATTAAAAAATGTTTCGACTGTTATTTAATATCATAACATTTTTATTTTAATTAACATTATATCGGAATGTTTTTTGATGCTGATAATATTGTATTCCACATTTATATAATCTAATATTGAATATTAAGCAGGGTTGTTAATGCTACGCAGTTTTGCTGTTATATTTTATTTTAATAACCTTTGTTTTTCTCACTCTTACAAATAAATGCTTTAGTCAATAAAAACACAAAGTAAAAACATAAATCACTGCACACACAATCACCATCGAGAAAATAAACTCGTTAAATGGTATCAATTTTACCCGTAGTATAACTTTAAAGCTCGAGCCTTATTGGAACGTATAAAATGTAATGGTTTAATGTTTGCGTTTTCACTTAAAAGAATTTATGTGGTATAAACTTTGACTTAAATATTTTAAAACGTCATTTGAATTGTTAATATTCCGAACGATAATTTATTAACGATCAACATTCCTGATGTTATAAAAAGGCACTTAGTCGTTTTTACCAAGGTTTTCTGTATGGCGTATGCAGATTTTTTAGTTATACAATAAACTGTTGTTTGGGCGATAAAACTTTTTCATTTTATTTTTACGCAAACAAAAAATTTTTAATTTATAATACAAAGTTCTCTTAGGATTATTTTTTCTCACATAACGCTTGTCATAATAACATCACATTTTAAACATATAGTTCTAAATAGTAGAATTTTGGGTCATTTCAAAATATTATTAAAAATACTACCAATATGATTGTACAACTTTCAAGTACCATTATACTTGTTTATTGAACAAAAATTTAATATATGAAACATATTTTTATGCAAAATTATATTTACTTTTATATTATAATATATATAGTACGGAGTTCGTTTTTCTTTATTATATTTAACATTTAACAATGACTAAAAAATATAAGAATTTATTTATTTTGTTTTAGCTTCTTAGTGTAATAAGAAATTCATTAGTTTACAAGGTTTGTGTGTTTTTTTAGGAAATTGAATATAGTTGATAAGTTGTAAGTGTAAACATTTAAAAAGTCCAGTAATTTAGTAATTTTATAAAATAACTAAACAATTCTAAAAAAATAAGATAATTTAGGTATTTTAATTTTAATATTATTTTTAAAACAGTCAATTGTTTCACAACAATTGAATTTAAAAAACATGTATTAAGATGGAAAGGCCAGTTAGCCAGTCCTAGTTCACATCGTGAAAATATCATAATCTATTCTTTTTGCCTATGTGATATATATATATATATACTATTATATCTTTTGAAAATGGACGGCCATTAATCGGATATTATTACATCAAAAAAACATCTGCACAAAAATATTCACACTGCATCCTAGTCTGACGTTCAATTGACTAATACACTTTATATTGTACACATGAGTATTATGTAAAATTAAATTTAAAAATGAACACTCTTTCGCTCGTTTGACGAGTATACGTTTAAAGTCGAATACGCAGCAGCTGCTGCAGCTGTGTTGATATTATGTATGATAAAATAACACGAAGATTTGTTTGCACATTCAACATTCGAAATCGTACTCTGTCGTATTTTTTTTTAAATTTTTATTATTATTTATTATTAACTCAACCGCTTTGGCTCGGTACCTCACCATAACACATACGCAGACACACAATAAGACGTGTTGCACCACAGGGTAGATTATCACGTCGCGATCGTTATCTACCGTTTCGGGACACGTCAATCCTTCGTCTGCTCTGCACCTATATAATATAAGGAGAGAAAAAAAACACAACAAGAGATTACAAATCGCGTCGTATTATGCACAACCCTTTGAGTTTTAATTATTTTAAACGTTACACGGGCGCATTAGGGTCACTTATAAACGGGTAATCGTCTGCCTTTTGTTGTGCCTTCGTATAATAATTTAGTGTACATTGTATATATAGACGTGTAAAGCCATATTATTTTGATACGACGCACACCCGATGTGACGAAGACGACTGCAATTATTCATTGTGTGCGAGGAATTATAATGCGTTTCGTGTGCTTTTTTAAAACGCCGTTCGAGTGATGTCGAAAAGGTTAGGTCTAATCGCATGTTATATATTATATAGGTACTTTGGACGGGCCGATGGCTGCGTCGGCAGCGGGTTGCGAGGTGGTTTGCGTTTAATGTTCCGTGTACGCTTTTTTTTTTCATCAGCGTTTATCCTCATAATGTTCAAACACGTTACACGTTAATAATATATAATAACTTACAGTACACGTCACACGGCTCACTCGGCATATGCATAATGATATCGCGGTTGTCATCATTGCGTAATTTTCAGTACATAAACGTGTACCATGTAGATATAATATAATAATAGATTTGTTGAGATATATCAGGCTATAATACCAATCGTTATTATTATTACTATTTAAAAAATAAGAATGAGAATATTTTTAAAAACTTAATGTAGTTTATTACAATTTACGGCATTAATACCAACCAGATAACCGATATATTAAATAGATTTTACGAGTAAGATAAAGAAACTGTACTTATATTACCACAACAAATGAGTTACAATTTCTTTTTTATTAATATTGCAAATTGTTGCAAGTTTGTTGCAAAAAATTGATAAGAATTTGAAACCGATTTATTTAAAAACGTTCGTTTCTCGCTGAACTTTCTTATCGACTATCCGTCAAGGTTCTGGTCTCGAGACTGACGGATAATCTAGACTTACTGTGCATCAAAATTATAGTCGAAGATTACAGTTGGCCAATCTCTGTCGGGGACAACGTCCGACCGTTAAGATCGTCTTTTCGCGACGAGGCTAAATCGTGACGATATTCTAATTTATTTTATCCCGCTCGAGTTCTATAGCTGATTTCGCATAAGCCAAATACTCTCGTACAGTATAATATAATACATCTATATATGTATATAGTAAGCATATAATTGCGTTAGACAATGTATATATTATACTCGTAATTCGCCTTCTCACGACGGCCTTTCTTATCGCGTTCTGGGTAGTCGTGAAATCGAATTAACACACACACACACACATTATGCTTACCAAATTACGCGACGTATGCCCTTCCTTCTACATTCGTATCTATGCAGTATATATATATATATATATATGTGTGTGTTTACGTAGAAGTGCACGTTGCAAAGTATGTACAGTTCGTAATATACATATATGTATATATAGTTAGTTTAATCATCTTGTCACCCGGCGTAAGACAACGGAACGGACGGCCGGCACACAAATCCCACGTGTACCGGGCCAGATAAGAGAAAACCCTTTCGCACGAAAGACGGTGGTGAATTATGCAAATGTAATCCCGATATCCGATATGCATGGGGCAGAACGGTGTAGGGGAGGTGCGGGTCGTCGGGGCTGGGAGGGAGCGGCAGGTATTGAAAACCGCGGGTGGCACGCTAAAGTCCCTTGTACACACATATTATATATATATATATATATATATATATATATATGTGTGTGTGTGTGTGTGTGTGTGTGTGTGTACTTACGACATTATATAAATTATATAATCTCGCGAGCAGACGACGGGAAAATACGTAAAAAACAAAGAAAATATCGACGCTGCCGAGGTTAACTTTTTAAGACCCGCGCGTTTTTCGTTCCGCGGGGGCCGGATTAAATCCTCCAACGATTATATATACCCCTTCCGCGGTAGGCGGACACGCGCGTGGGTTGTAAGTAACGACGGAAACCTATTCGCAAAAACTAAAAATCCAGGGCATTAAATTAGGATTACGCCGCTCGCCCGAAAGTACACTATACGCGGTATATTGTGTTTCGTAATATAATGTACAAGACATATTCTTTCGTCTAAAGAGAGCCACGCTCATTAAGGCTCCGCCGGCGGCGGGAAAAACTTTCTGAGGATTTTCGTGTAATAATATTGTTTTATTTATAAACGACGTTTTTACTCCTTTTTTCCGCGTCTCCTCGCTCGCCATCTACTGCTATTGCTCCCGCGAACCCCACGTTGTCACAGTGTCGCGATATATAATATTATAATATTATATGCATACACAGTGACGTATACATTATAACGAAAATGTCTCCTCCTCAATATACATATTATACATTTTATTATTTTTTATACCTTACAAACTGCTGCACGATGGTGGCAAATCAGGATCAGTCGAGTCGTGAAAGTGTTTCCCAAAACTATTCACAATTGTATATTATTTTTTACGGTTGTTTGTGTTTGCGTAATATTTGGCGTCAGATATCGTAAAGCCCCTCGCATACCCAGAGTAAACACAAATGACAGTAAAATGAAAGCAAAGTATAAAAAAAAGGCTTAGCGAATGATTTTCACTGTGAAATAATTATTATCGACTGCTGTTTATATTAATATATTAATACTATCATGGATTTTCTCGGGGGAAAAAAAAAAGAACAAACGAAAATCTGTGTATCTGCAAGAGATTTTTGCACCTCGAGTTAACCGGAAAATCGTTTTCATTAAATTTTACCGAGTAAGGAAAACCTACTGTGACACATTAGGTTGTTTATATATTTTATCACTTAGTATATTTTTATAGGTATAGTTCAAACTACACAAAATTTTCAATATTTCTAAGAACAGTATTCGAAACTTTCCCCAAAATCGGTAAAGCATTTTTTGAGTCTATGAATTTCAACATAAAGACAACATTTTGTACATTTGAAATGACAAACAATAAATTAAAAATTATTTAATTATTGCCAAGGGATCACGGACCGGCTAGTTTTAATTAATTTAATTTTTAAATTTGATTTTATTAACCCTATGTATGAAAAGAAATCAGATTTTTGTGAGCTAAAACGAAAAGTCTATTGTATGATCCACCTAACACCTCACTACAGCATATATACTTTGTTGAAAAAAAGATGCTAAAACATATCCTTCGATTTAAGAAATTAATAATTTCCAGGTCTAGAAGTTTCTGAGATTAGCGGTTAGTGTAAAATTTATTTCAGATTTTTTTATATTTAGTTAAAAAAATACATTATCTGTTTGTGATGAACATATTTTTAATAAAATTATGTGAGTAAACAGTTTTGGATTTTGTATTACCTACCTACTACACATTTTGATTATTTTTCATTTAGTATAACGTATATAAGTTAGAAGTGCCTCTTTCGAGTGTTCAAGTTTATGACCACTTAAAACCGTAAAATCAATTATAATGATAATCATTAAATCATTATTTGTATCTGAAAGTATCTACTTTTTTTTCAAAATAATAATGAAAAAATCGCTACTTTTTAACTTATATTTTAAATTAGTTTATTTGTAATATTGGTTTACAATATATTTTAATACAACAAGTACTTAGAGTAAACAAACAAATGTTAAATTTAATAACAGTTCTTGGAGTACTTGTAAGTACAGGTGTATTATAAACGCAAATCCCCCATTTATGATGTGACTCAGGATCGAAGGGAAATGAAATGAAATTACAAAATATGTAAATATGTAATGAGTTGGAAAATATCGTTAACATTCGACTGAATCTAATAAGACATGACAAAACGTGATAAATTGGAATTTTCAAATAACAATATAAAAATATAAATACCGATCTGAAATGATTTCGAACATTGAGAATTGAGTGTATAGTAATATTTCATCGGAAAGCGCATATTCAAATATTTTTTTTTACGGATAGATCAAAAAAACACTATTTAAATGATAGTAATTAAGTTAAATCGATGAATATCAATTCTCACTATTATTTAAACTCATTGTTTTCTCGTTTCGCGTGCTGATCGTGATTGAAAACTAGTAATACTACATTAATACCTACGTAATTATGTTGTATAATTTAGATCAAGTATTCGATTTAAATTTCACCTGTTATACGCACTTTCCGTCATTTAATATTAAAACTTAAGTACCACCAATCAATGCTGTATTGATGATGAGTGATAATATTCAATAATAACTTGACAGTACTATATATCTATTATCGGTTATTATTATAGTATACACACAATGATGTTTAATAATGTCAGCTTTTCAAACAAAATTACGATTGAACAGAAATATTGACTCCAGGCGAACGATCGTCTGATCTCTCGATCCGTCACTAATCATAAATACTTATGCACACAACACACATAATTTTATTAGGTATGTATATAAATAAAAGTAAGAACTGTCGGTTGATTTTCTTCCGCACCGCTTCTTAATTATTATTAAATCGACGTTTACGATCACCACTATAAGACCGTAGGCGTCTTCCATCGACTAAAGTCTTCTCGCGTGCGATATGATATATATTATTATTACCATTATCATTTATCGAGTTTATTACACGACACAAGACAACATATGCAGTGTGTGCGCGTGCTTTTCTCTACAATAATATAATATACACATACGGCGACCGAATAGCCGTATACCGTATATCGTACATAATATATATCATACTACCGTCTTCAAGTGTTTGTGCGTGTGACGTTTACGATTGGGACGCCGAGCTGTCTAACCAAAACACACCGCGCGCGTTGTGGAAAGAATAAAAAATTATTATTAATAAAAAAACCCGAGTAGGACGAAAGGGAAAAAAAAAAATAAAAGTAGAAAGGATTGAAGGAGCACTGCTGTTAGAGGGGAGTCATCCCGACGAGGTGGCGGAGATCGCGGAGGACCGTTGTTTACATTTTAACGCGGCGTCTGTGCAGGCTCGTCGATCCCATCTCCTACGTATAATAATATAATATATTATAATGTGTAGCGCGCGACCGTATATTTCGTTATAATATATTATTATTATTGTATGTTTACGACCTGGCGGGACGATAATAATAAAAAAAAAAATAAAAATAAAATATATATATACACATTACTTTTCCGTACCGACACCGTATTATATTAATATACGAGTATACACACTCAATGGTCGCAGTCGTCTCCGAACGTCAACGTCGTCAATTTATATTATAGGTACGTCATTACAGTGTACAAATATGAACGCGATCAGTGTTTAATATTATAATTTATAATAATATGGCTTTTATATCGGTCTCAGAGACGAGTGGGCTGGCTACCTGTATATCGATACAGTAGGTATACGCAGCATTGTTGGTACATATTTTTATTGTCGTCGTCGAGACGCCACTATTCATATAATATAAATAATATGTCCGTATAATATATTACGCGTACAAGAACGTATGCTTCGGAAACTTCGGTTTTTAACTGGTTCGGTTTGTGGTCACACATCATATACGTTTCGGGGGAATACTGCGGAATATAGTATTATCGGTAGGTGCCTACTGCAGTAGAGACGGCTGTGGAATAAATGAAATAAATAAATCTATAATCGACTATATTATTACTTCAATAAACATTGAGTACTACGAGTCGATCGAGGTACACAAGGTGTGACGAAAACAACGAATCGTTTTAAACTGTAGACTGTGACGCGTTTTTGACACGTAACGTAATATATTGCCCATTGTGTGGTACATACAAAATAAGTGGGTATTGTCTACGCGTATCGTCTACCAGGTATAAACCATATTAAGTTAATCGTAACGAACACGTTTTGATTTTCACGACTATTAATAAATTAATCATAATATTATTGTGTCGACGGACATTAGTAATGACGATTATTATTTTATTTTCGTTATCATCAAAATCGCTTAGTACAGTGATTACGTGTGGTAATAACACGGTTTTGCGTTATAATACCTATCAATTAGGACAATATTTAGATGTAAGTAGCTGGAAAAGCTCGAAATGCAGAAAACGCAAGACGTGAAAAAATTGTTTTGAATACAGAGCACAGAAAATAAGGATTGCGTACAATTTCACGTAAGGTCCAAAAATTTCACTAATCGAATAGAACATAAATCGATGTTGATTTATTGAATTTCAGTGTATGAGTGTAGCGATACATTTTATATTGATTTAATAATGATAAAATATTAAGTGTTCGACGACTTTTTCTAGGAAGCAAATATTTTAATTATAAACCTTATTTTGGATACCTGGTAGAAGTTGGATCTAATTGATAATTCTCAGTATTTTTAAAGATATTTGAGGTATTTCTTAAATTTGTAAATTCTAATTTTTTTGATAAACTTGACGATTAAAACTTTTGACCTTCTTCGTTTAAATCACTTTTACCTATGTGTATACTAGAAAATGATTGATCATCAAGTTTGAATTTAACACATTTATTACAGCTCCTACGCTGCAATGACAATACACACTCTATTCCTACTGTACAGAAAAGCGGTTACCTAACCCTTTTTACGAGTATATTTGTTAAATATTAATCTTTCGAGGTGTTTATTTGTCTACGATTTAAGTACTTATCATACTACACTCATAAATCATTTGTCTATATTACTTGATAAGTTACCTAACCTAACCTAACCTGAACTATAACACGCATTCGTTCACCGAATATTATTTTACATGCGCGTTATCGAACGTCGCGATACGAGTCGACGACTTATTGTATGTACACCAAAAATAGTGAGCAGGAAAATCGAAATTATTTACTCGATTTATTTTTGTCCTATTTTTAGTGTTTGTTTTTTTTTTTTTTTTTACTGATGATAGATTCCTGACGGTAATGTGCAAAAGCATATTGCTTTTAACAATGTTACCGAGTCTCTCCGCAGTGACGATAATAATAATAGTGCTGTTCTGAGTTCATAATAATATTATGTTGACGATGCCATGCCGGTCCGGCGCCAGTTTACGTTATTCTATATAATAATCGTGTAAACGAATATCATTGCCGTGGCGTCGGAACGTCATCAATATCAATATCGCGTGCGTACGTGCCAGTGGTGATGGGGTCGTCAACAGAATGTCGCCGAAAAAACGGAGTGTTTTTTTCGTAACACCCACGCGCAACGTATTATGGTTATTTATTTATTTTTTCGTTATTAATGTTATTTCCGTCGTCGATGTCCGTCGACCGTTTTCATTTTTTTATACACACATAATATAATATAATAATATATACTCTCCGGAGCGAGCGTTATTAAGACAAATGACGTCGAAAGTTCAATCTGTTATTATTTTGCCATTCTCGGGAAACCGTCACTGTTCGTCCGAAACTCGGGCGCGACACAAACCATTCGGCGTCGTCCGCTGAGGGAATACCGCTCCCCGTAAAACATTATATTGCACGTCGTTTCCTCTTAGGAAAATTAATGAACTTTCTGGCCTGCACACCGTATACAGTATAATATAGGTACTCCGCCAAGACTGTCTGATTTGATGAACGATACTCATGGTCGAGTAGGTTTTCTGAAACGAAAAAGTCTAACAACACAAGACTTCAAGACATCAGCAGGGGATTGATTAAAAAACGTTTTTTATTCGATTTAAGATAGTTACAATTTTTGTTTTTCAAGATAGACTAAAAAAGTACTGCTCGGACACGAATTTGTCAATTGAATTAATGTAATGTATTATTTCAATCTAACGTCAAACTGTTATTCTTGAAAACCGTTTAAACGTATAAAAGGTAACTTTCAAATTCACGAGAAAATATTAAATTAATACGTAGCGAGGGCTTGACCGGACTCGATTTCTACTGCGGACTATTTCTTTTTTTATTTATTAACACGTGACGGACGCATTTAACTAGCACACGGAGTTAGCGAATTCGTATTTATCGCGCGACAACCGTCCTAGCACACGTGGACGTAGTCTTATCGAAAATCCATATGATATAATATTATATTACTCACGGCAATGTGCGCCACATTTGGGTTTCTCTTCTGCGGGGCGTGTGCACTGTGTGCGTGTATAATATACGCCGAGGAAAACACATGCAGTCACTTCAACCACACGTGTAATATTGTATTATTATACGAACGGGTCCCTTGTCGTAAACGTGCGGTATATGGAAACCAGCTTTTTCGGGGGGCATCGAAAATGTCAAGTTAAAATTTATGTTCCTAAATGCGTGCCGTCTCGCGTACACCTTCAGTACGCTCACACACACACACATACACACATCGAGATATGATATTATGTGTATAGGCCATAATATGATTTTATTGTGTCATATTATTACGTAGGCGTATATTTATTTATGTGTATACTCATGTGTGACAGTGATAAAGCAGGTTAAATGATTTCCCTAAAAGAGTGAGCAAATGGCGAGCGAACGAAAATCGTACTGGTTTATAGTATTTTAATTTTTAGCAGTACTTTTTGATATGAAATCGTTTTAAATTTACTTATCTTATTGTTGATTTATATAGTCTTAACCTATTAAATAACGAGTAAGCCATAGTAGTATTTTAATTAATCAAACTCATTTATAAAATATACAATAGCTGTAACGTAAGTTGGAAAAATTCTTAAATTTTTATCAATTTACACATAATGTTTGTATTGTTTTAAATATATTTGTTGCATCAACTTGAAACACTTATATTCGTATATTTTAAAGCAATACTAAGAAAATATTTGTATAACCGTTATACAATATTTAAAAATTAATTATATAAATATTATGTTTGTCATATTTTATTTTACAACCAACAATATAACTATCTATTTTGAATAATAATATGATGTAATAATTACTTTTTAAATTTGGTTTTGTGTTGCAATATTTGTAATTTTAATAATTGTCAACAATTTACTCTATAAGCATTATATTTATATTAATATGATACTCATATATGTCTTCCTTCATTACTGTGTATTTAATTATGACCAATTTTAAAATATTCATAATATGACAGCTTCAATTATTATTAGATTAAAACATTTTTGGACGTGGGTAAGTATTTTATAGTTAAAATATTTATGTTGGGTGAATACAGGTATATTTTATATTTTAGTAGAGAAATTTAAATGTATATTACTGTCTTCAGCACCTTATCAGAATTCATCAATATTATTTTTTAGAATACTGAACATTTTTCTTTTTATTAAATTTGGTGACATTTTGGTGCTTATAATTTTTTTTATACATACTTGTAATGACGATTATGTTCTAAAATATATAACTACAAATCATATCATTACTGTAAATATTTTAATACAATTTTAGACTATTTGATCATAATTATTTTGATAATCATATAATTATATGTAGTACAAATTTCACTGTGCATTTTTAAATTATAAACTCCATAAGACCATAAATGAATAGTTTTATGATAAATGTTTATAAAATAACTATTATTTAAACGTGCTATATGACTTATTATGACTATAATCATCTCTTTTAAAAAAATACGCCCGTTATTTATTTATTTGATATTAATAAGCAATTCTTTATAATAATAACAAAATCAAATAGTTAAACTAATGATCTGTATCCTATATAACTAAACAAGATAAAATTATATCGAATTACTAATAATATTTAACCTAACCAACTAAATCATATTATTACAATGGAATACAATGGCTAATCATTGTACACAATATTTTTTAAAAATATATTTTTAATATTAAATTACACTTATTATATGTTATGATCGACACCATATCAAAATTAATTAATGTATTTTAAAATTAAAATATTTATTAATAGAAACATTATCATAATATGATCACTATTAGCTTTGTTCGTCAATAGTACATTAAAAATAAAATATTGAATAAACAATGAAGATTCATCCATTATACAATATAATATTACGTTTTGCCGTACTCCTGTTCTTTAAATTAAAAAAACGAAAAATGTTTGGTTTATATCTCTATTAAAATTTTCTCCATGCGTATAACCTTTAATGTTCTTTGAGCAGACACTACTATTAATTAAGTTATTAAAATTGTTTAGTTTAATATTCAATTTTTTTCACCCTCTAACTTAAATGCACACGAAAAGCTCATTAACTTACCAAGTGTTGAATAAGTACTTTTCTTTTCTCATATACTAGTTTATTACTATCTTTCAAAATGGTTCCACCAATAAAACGAGTCGCGTAATGCGATCCATTAAACGGCTTTTTAAAAAAAATCATACTAAAAGTTAACGTTTTAATGACATTTCGTGTACAGCTTGGGGAGATGGTCCATAGTTGAGTTTAAATCACAACAGACTGCCTTATATGAGAATTATTAGCAATTTTCAAATGAATTATACATTTTTTTAAAACATTCTATTTTAGAAATTAATTATAAAATATCATTGCAACGTAATTTAATTTTCAATGATTTTGGAAGCTCATGACAGAGAAAAATTCTATTCATAGGTCATACATATCATATTATGATGGTATGTTATAATCTCTTCTGATCTGTTGCTATCAAGTTTATTATGAAACGGTGACACATATAATTTACGATTTATTTTTCCGTACGCCCATAATTTGTTATTAAAACGAGAGCCGATTTAATTTATTGCATTACACCTCCTCAGGATGCAACGAAACCTAGTAACGGGTCGCGTAATATCCCTCAAAAAAAAAGCTCGTAAAATGTCGAAATGAGAGTAGTTACCTATTATAGCAAATATTGCCGCAAACGCCTTCGTTTAAATAAACGTTTTGGTGGAACAAAATAATAAATAAAGCCAAATAAAACGACGTTATATTTTATTCGTTTAATTTTTTTTTTTTTTTTTTTTTTTAAATCGGTGGAGGCAATAAAAAGAACTGCACTGCCGGTGTGCGCGGAAACGTAAAATTACGGTCGTCGTAAATTTTTTCGCTGCCGAATAAATTAAAATGCTCGTGCGCCAAAAAGTCCACTGGGGAATTCCGTCGAATAAGTTTATATGATAATAACTCGATAGCATTGTTGTTTTATATTGCCGTCGCGCATCACGTTTTCGACCACAAAAATGCACAGGCAATATCGGTATTTATAATTCATAATAATAATTGTTGTATAAGAAGAATATAAAATTATAATATTAATATATTATATTGGCGCTACGTCGTCGTCCACGTCGGACGATGTCGTTTCGAAGGCGTCCAATTTACAACGGTTCATTACATTGGTATAATATGATATTATTTACAATATGGGTAGGCAACTTGGTGCGCCATCTGGTCGAAAAATAACAAATTTAGCGTTTGATCGACGGTCACAATATTATGTTTAGTGTTGACGGTTTGGTTCGTACGAAAATGGACGAACGATTTCGAATGACTGCATTGATAGTGGAAATATTTTAGGCTTCGTAACGAATTCAAACTTGTTTACAAACGTCTCGGCACTTGTTGTGTAGGGCGATATCTTCGTATCGAATGCAATCGGAGCTCGAAACTATGATCGTCGAAACTTTTTGTAACAGTTTTTTGGTAGCTTTACAGGAAAACTCGACGAGGTCATTTCAAATGGTGTCGGAGACGGCTATAATTTTATTTCGGAAAATAAAATAATATTATTTCAAGAATCGACATCTAAACACGATAGGGAAAACACAGGCCTATTAATTAAAACGTGTATATTATGGCGATTTGTATCGTATTTTCTCAATTTTTAGCACTGTTTTCAGCGATTATTTTTGACCTGATCCTAGCGAATGGTCCTGCGTATGGCCGTTGCGGTATATCTCACAAGTTTAGCCCGAGAGAGTTTTTCAGAGCAATTTAATACAATATATTCGCACGTCCGCCAGTGCTCAGTGCACAGTTCAATCGATCAAAACGTAATAACGCATTTTCTCGGTCTACGAAATTGATCGATGGTCGTCTATAATACGTCGCGGCCGATCCGATCATTATCGTCATCGTAGTTACTCGCCGGTGGTAGGTATATCAAAATATTGACGGGAAAAAACGGTGGGCGCACCCGCGTAAAAAAATGGGGCGGCTGAGTCTCGAATAACAACGTAATAATCGAGTTATGTACGTCCCTCGTCCCGCAAAATAATAATATGATGATGATGATGGTGAAAAAAACCTATATACGCACTACAAGTAATAATAATAAACTATTCGTTCGTAATATTTTTTTTTTTTTTGGCAAAAAATCGGCTTATTTTATTGTGTCCGAGTGATTAGCGCGCGGCGGCGTCGTTGGGGGGGAGACCGATTATCCCTTGGATATCTGGTGTCTGCACATGGCGCGTGTCTGTTTTTTGTGCAAAAAAACACTTTCCGGCGCGGAGGGTGAGAAAATTCGATAATACGGTTTTTTTTCATTTTATCGTCCGTGTATTGTATTATTGTTATTATATATATATTTATTTTTCTATACTGAGCAGTCTGACAAAAAAACCTATCGTAATACGATCTTCCGCAAATTTTCGTTTTTTATGTTTATTCCGGTGGTCTCCCTTAAAAAAAAAAAAAAAAAACAGTTATTGTTGTTAATAACAGAGGCGCGAGAATTTCACGGTCCGCGGGCTCGCGCATTCGGACAATTCAATCGTGGACTTGACGTACGCAGTCGCACGGGCCATCAATCATTCCGCCGCCGCTACCGTCGATAAGGAGTTGTGCGAATATAATATATTATATAAACTATACACAACCGTTCTATAAGCGGATTCTAAAAAATCGAATCATCGAGCACAACAATATAGTAATCTATACTATAATATTGAATGGTATCCAATTATTTGTGTGCTGATGCATCTTGTATGGGTGTGCGAGACTGTTTTATATACCTAACTATAATACCTATAGGTATATATAGTTCCGGACTTATAGTTTCAAAAAAAGTTTAAACATGACGACAATGTTTCTCTAAAAAAAAAAAAAAACTGAAAAATATATTAACATTAAAATTTTATGCTGCATGATGCAAATTTTTATTTTCACGAAAAACTTAAAAAATTATTTTTAGATGAAAACTATTATAACAATAAAACACAAACTCATTGAAACGTAAAAACAAAAAAGATGATAGTTTTGAATTTATTTTATTTACACGAATAGATGTTTAAGAATTCAACATAAGTATGCTAGTACTAACACACTAGTATATAATTTTAAATCACTACTAAGAAATATTTTTTTTTAACACAATCTATTTTTATCGTAATAATTTTTACTATTTTTACACAGTTGAACTATAACGTACATTTTTAATATTAATAAGCATAATATATTAATTGAAGTAAGTATTTCGATTTATATAAATACAAATAATTTATCATTTATTTAAAGTTTAAACAGACGGAATGGTAGATTTTTGCAGGGTACTCTCGTAGCACTCCACTATACACTCATTTAAACTTTAAATACTTATAACTACTTAACTACTCATCCAAAATCCAATATTTATACATTAAAGTACACCGACAAATATTCTACTCTTGAATAAGAAATTCGAAATTTACATTATCATTAGAAAAAAATTAGAAAATATGTAGTTTTTAGAAAAATTACTACTTAAATCAAAAATAATATATTTTAAAAAACGTTCGTTATTTTGTGTCTTGCGTTAAATTTATCAGCTGGTATATTATGTGTATGACGGTGTCGCAAAAAAAAAAGACAAAAGTTACATTTGCACAGACGTAAGCCCTCCGAGTCCTGTACGATTAATCCTATGATATATAACTATTAGCGACGAGAACCGTGTGTGTCGCAAACGTCGCGGGGTAGATGAACACTGAGATAAGGGACAGAAAATCCAACCCTTTCGTTAAACGGGGTCGAGTGGCGGCCGGCAAACGTCGTTGTGACGTCTCCATTGTGCACTAACACGAACGCGTTTACGGTAACAAGTCGTTTCGTGCAATACGACAAACTTCTGCCACGTGTATAACGTAATCGAATGTGTAACCGTTTCGTTTATATTATGTAAATTCGGTTATCCTTATTCTCCGCATTTCAGGCGTATAATAATGCGTACCAGAGGTGTACATATTATACGTATGTCAAATTAACATGTCAGCGAATCGTATAATTGATATATATATATATATACATGTGTTATTTAATAGACTTAAGTGACTTGAACTCAACCATCGTTCATCATCGTCCACACGAAGTTTGTCCGAATTAATAACGCTACTCCGCAATGTTTTATATTACATTTTATTTATTTGTATGTTTTTACGCGTTCTCGCTTGGTTTAATTTCAAAATATTGAAATGTCTCTTACTTCAGCTATCAATAGAACTTATACTGCTACATTAGAGTATTCGAATTGTTTTCGGTATCATATTAATTTTGTTTTCCTAATCTATTATAAGGAGTTCCATATAGGCAATTCGCTGAGTCCATTCGGGCGTATCGTGTAAATGCGAGTGTGCGTGGTATGTAATCATTAGTGTGAGCACGTGTCACAGGTTTGTTGACGAAAAATAATAGTTTGTTTAATAAATCAAAGCTTTGTTATTTATAAGAAAAAATAAAAATAAAAAATATATTCAATAAATGAATAAAAATCCTTGAACAATTAAATTTTTAAATAAAATCTATAAAAAAAACATTAAAACTAGAAAAAGTGAGAAAACTGATCTCAAATTAACTTCATAACGAGTTCAAATAGTACTAAAAAGTTTAGATAACGCTTAAATATTTTTGAATTTAGATTCTTTATATTCCAATTATTGGAATTTTATTTTATTCTGCTATTTATTAAACTATTCAAAAATAAACATTTTTAATATTATGATAGTCTTTAAGCATAAAAATAAGGCTTTTGACGTTGTCTATTGTCTTTGATTGGTCCTCGATACATGAATTGGACTACTCTTAATGTAGCCGCAGATTTTTATGTCAATTTTATAAGTATATGCGTATTGTATGGAAATATATATTTTTTAGTATTTAATTATAGCAAATGGATAATAAATATAAGAGTTAATTTATTGTCGTTTCTAGACAATAATAACACCAGTAAAAACTTTTGCGATTTTGCGATTTTTTTAAATTTGAGAGACCAAATTAGATTCATTCTTTGTGAAACGCTCTGTATAATAATATTATTATATAGCTCACCAGCTGGCCGCACAAGTGTACACATCATAATAATAATGCATAACTCTAGGGATAACGTGTGCAGGACCTTTGACGGTCGTAAACCACGACCAGAATATTCAAAAGATTAAGACGGCGTCGGTTGTTAAAGCAGTTGACGATAAATTAAGACTATAATACGCTTCTCTAGGGCGACCAGAGTCTTAATCATTTTATTGCACTCTCGGATCATGTATATAGTATAGGTACATGTGTAACATTACGTATATTATGTATTATTAAGACGCACGGGCGCTATACTGTGGTCGTTAATAGTTTGCGGGTGACAATTGCATTTTTTCTTTCGTTTTTTTTTTATAATTTTATTACGTTCCGTCACCCATAAAATCGTTATTTTTAAATAACATAACCATAAGTTGACGCGACAAAATAATTTTTTACTCATCGTACTGACTATTATTAATAATAATGGACGGACCACGTATTGAAAGACGTCTCGTGCTGTAGCGTATGTGTATGTGTGTGTGTATGTTTATTCGATACTTATTCGAACAGATGTTTACACAGATTATCGTACACATTACGAGAGTATATTCATATGAGCATTATCTGTTTATTTTTTTTTCTCGAAATAATATCGTTTTACTCATAAAGGACTTAAGTCCGACGCGTAACGATTTGGAAACGTTATCGTAAAAATAAATGACACCGTTAACTCAAACTCGGAACCTCGCTTCTTGAAGTTTTTATTACGCATATAAATTATAGTATGATATTGTTATTATAATTAACGTAGAAGAAATCGTGTTGGATTATTAAACCGCCGTACGTAATGTGTTGTTATAGTTTTACGATGTTATCTACAGTAGTCACCTATATTAGTAATATATTATTAGGCGTTTAAGTCGACGCTGAATCGTGTTACGATTTGTGCCAATTCGTTTTACGAGATAGCAGGACAACAACTGCATTTTTTTTCCTAAAACGTGCTCGTTTTGTTTGTTTACTACACTATAATGTTTGATATTATCCTTCAGATAAGATGCGATGAGACTTCTTTAAATACATTTTTTTGTCTTCCTTAAAGTTTAGCAGAAGTATCATTTTTCACATTTTCCAACAAGTACCTATCATTTAAACTCTTGATCGTATTTTTTTTTTTTTTTTTATTTAAAAATTTAAGAAATTTCAATTTTCTATTTACTTATATATTTAAATTACAATCAAAAGTTAATGTTATGTTATTATAATCATTATTGAAACAACAGAGAATAATTGAAATGTATCTTTCATAATATATAAAACTTGAGAATGAGATAATCAGAGGTCACAACGTGGAGGCTGGTGCATAGATAATAAAGTATCCTTTTAGAAAAATTTACGGTTTATTTACATTACGCATTACGCAGGTACATCTCTAAACTCACCCAGGACACGTTCGTATTGTCGATGTACACATCATGGGTTGTGACTTTCTTTTATCGCAGGTATACCCAGAATCGTGTATTTAGCCCCAAAATAACTCGATCCTCGAGTACAGTCAAAACACATTATCGTGCGCGACGAATGGTAAAAAATGCGATTTTAACTCTGTCCCCTTAGACGATTTATCACGAGGGCCGAGGACAGTGTTTGGGAGAGTGAAATAAAAGTATACAATATCATCGAAGGAGAAAAACCATTCGGACCGTATAACAATTCAATTATATGATAAGTCGAGTGCGTGTTTTTTTCTCTTTCGTCGACGGTGGACGGCTCCCTGTCTCTCACCTCCCTTTATTTCTCGAGCAGTATATATTATGTACTATTATGTGCGTACTACATCCGAACTAACCTATACCTACTACAACAGTATATTAATCATCGGTCTACAAAGTGTTTGGCAATACGTGCGACAACGGGCGCGGAAGAATATTAGAAAGGAAAAAGGGAAAGGAAAAAAAATACGGGGGAACCGGTAGAACTGCCGTCGTAGAATGGACGAGTGAGCGAATCGAAATCCGGTCGAGGGCTCTGGGTCGTCGATCCTCCCCGTCGACGTCCTGTGGGTGGTGGGGTGGAAGACCCGCGATCTCTGCGTGGAGTGTCGTTTAATACGATTATGCGTGCACCGAGTCCGACTCCGGCGAATGATTTATAAATGCGACCGCGTATAATAGAGTGACGCCCTTCGGACTCGTTCGTGCTGCCTATATACGTATAATATTATTATAATATCGTATTGTAAAGGCGTTTTTTCGGCCGATGGAAAATCCGATTGCCACGAAAAGAAGCTGCACCTCCGTCGCGGGTCAATCTAATAATGGATTATTTTTTTACTATGTCGAAAACGCCGCCACGGTCATTAATCTCGACGAGCAAGGGATTTTTTTTTTATACATATAAATAGTATTATATAACATGCGTATAACGTACGGTTACACGGAATAAACGAGTATGTATATAATATGCGTGTAGAAAAGTAACACTTGCGGGCAGCTGCGAAATGTCTCAATGCATGAAACTTCGGTGGATATATTCGTATACAATGTTTATCATAACATCAAATTAGAATAGATTGTTTCGACCTCTAAAATATATTCTAACGCCGTTAGCGTAGTAACGTAACATAATATACCTAATAACATGCATTATGTAAAACGTGATGATAAATATGTTATAGAATATATCGAAAATAAAAATAACCGATAACATTTTTCAAATAAATGCTACTCAAGTACTCAATCACAACGATAATACTCGAGAACCGAAAATTAGGTGAATCAAAAAATGCGTGGAAAGCTAAAGAACAGTCCATATGGATAGATTTAGGTATAGGTATAGAGATCGGATACCGAATTAAACGCGAATAGGATAAGGACTTAACAATAAACGGAGAATCGTTAATAATATTAAGAGAAGTCGCAGAAGTCGCTGTGGGGCCAAATAAGTCAAAAAAGCAAACGAGAAAATATCTTTGAATAATCGATTAAATATTGATGGTGGTCGTATATTGATTCGTCGTCACTGTGTAATAGAAACGCTTACCATATCCTAATGAACAGAGGATTACATAATATATAATTTGAAAAATATTTCGAAAAAAGTATGAATATAGTTATTTTATTTTTCTGAACAAATAAATTAGTTTGGTATATTTTTGACTTGATTAGTCCTCCCGAGTCAAATCTACATCAGATGTGCATACTATCTACAGTTAAGGTTAGGTTAAATATTATAGCTGACCACTGCATTTCACGCATCAGTCATCAATATACACGATCACCATCACAGTTCATTATATTAATTCATGTGTATACGTATGAGTCGTGATCCCCGTTTACAACTCACTAAGGTCTATAATCGGATTAACAGCTACATCTTCATTGTTTTTCGTGTGCCTTTTTTTTTTTTGTATTCTACATATTGGCCGTTGGAGTGATCACGGGTAGATTCAACGGTAATTTTTGAGCTCACGATAAACGGATACCTAGCCGTTAACCTGGCTTAATACTCTATGGTATAACTCAACAGCTGGTAGGTAAATATCACGTAAACGAAATATTTGGATACGTTAAGAAAAACACCGTTTTTTTACTTAAGGGCACGATGAGACGTCAGTCTTGTAGTGATGAACGGCCCCGGGGCCGAACGTGCGGCAGTCAGTAAAATCGATCATTACTTGCATAGTAACCGACACATCACTTTTACCGTGGAAATCTGTAACAACCACAGTGTATATCATAATCGTACTATAACTAGTAATAACGATATATAAGCACACGCGGAACACTAACCCATAATAACATTATAATATATGATATGCGTATATTAAACGTATATCAAGTGATTATGTATTGTTAAATATAATATAATTCGACCCCAGAAGATGCCGCGGTAGGGCGCTTAATATCATCGCGTTCATACGTCTTGTAGTTGTTACTTTAGTTAACTAATACTTAATAGACGTAACTAGTGTTAGCCGATTATAATATAAAACACCTAATTAATCTATATGAATCGTGTTATTGCTTTACGTGTTTAATTTAATATAATATTGTTAAAGTTATTACAAGAAGATATATTATCTGTAAAATAAATTACATCTTTATCTTAACCCAATAAATTTTCGTCTAAAATGATTGTGTATCGAAAATAATAAGTAATGTAATATCAAAATCTTTAATAGCATTTGAAGTAATGAGGGTCTTGCGTTAAATAATATAATGGATCACCAAGTATTATTTTTATTAATCTATACTACAACTGACTGCTTATTTACATTATTTTTTTTATTCAGATAATATTATTTTATATTAAACTTTATAAGATAATAATAAATCTTTTGTTAAGTATTATTATACAGTTTATTGTTATGAATAATTCACAATATGCTAAAAGTATCTATATACATAAATATATATTTATGCAAATGTTGCATATTTGCTACAAAGATTTTTATCTCAGCTTCTTGCTTGTAGTATACTTAAATTGGGGTTTGATTTAAAGTTTACAGGGCTAAAAATTACATACTTTGTTGTATGATTAGACATACCCAACATAATTCGCAACTAAACGGCACCACAAAATTGATTACCTACACGGTAAAATTGACCAATTTTGAATGTTTTTTAATTCGACATTTCGTGTTACCACTGTTTAAATGAAACTCTAATAGTCGGTGAATAATATGGAATTCTAGCAGTTTCGACTCGACGAGAAATTTTTATTATGAATATATTATGTACCTAAGTAAATATGTTATACCTACTATTGTCACTATAGGAAATACATTTTCGATGGTGTACTAGGATGATCTGTGAAAAAACACTATAAGTATATACAAGTATATCGTAGATATGATTTGAAAAATTTGATTAATAATCCTCCCATTAGTGATAAGTGACAGTTGACTATAAAATTAGTTGATCAACTATCTATCGTCGAAACATATTGTAGTACAGTAACGTGATTTTTCGAGCCGTTAGCACTGAAAGGGATATATTAATATGACAAGAAAAGACTCGGTAGTGAGCGCGTTGTTTGTCAATGGTATTGTTTAAGAGAGTTGAGATGACTTATGGGTTAGGAGCATAATTCGAGAGGGGTTAATTAATGATTTGAAGTCATCGATCAAGCTTGTCAAGAAGTGGTTACCCTATGCTATTATTATAATGCGCTGTCCGCGATCGGACGATCGTTCTGAAGTCTAAACGCATTTGTCGTGCCGTGAGTGTGATTACTTACGATAGTGCGTTGCCACGAGTACTCGTAAAATAGTATTGTACAATAATAATATGTAATAATAGTAAAAACGTTTTATTGAACGAGCATGGATACCGACTGAACTCTGTTTAATAATGTATAGTGACCGCATACCGTAGAAGGTTTATCGTCGTCCATAAAAATATAACACGGCATCATCATAACTACTGACGCGTTATGTGTAGGCATATCTAATATAATATTATAATTAGAGCACAGATTCTTGGCAATTACTATAGGTGTACTAAAAATGACATATTAATACGAAATTATGCGATGAAAATCATGAAAATCGACTATGCAAAATAAATTTAAAAAAATATGAAAGAGTAAAAAAAAGTCCTTAATTAAATCATTCATTTGATAATATTAAAATAATTTATAATAAATTTAACAAATTATGTAATTGTTTAGTGACGTTGTTTTAGTGACTAGATTAAGAACAAGTTTACTTTCAATAAATACAAATATAATTATAAGTTATGAATTTACTAAAAACTATATTGGTTCATACTATTTGAACTTCATAGTGAACTACGTTTGTTATTGTAATTTTATATTTATAAAAATATTATACTATTATTAGGTTTTTAAATTAGGCTATAATTTAATTTCACTTCAATAGAAAATAAATTAAATATCATTTTTTTTTTCTTCAAAATATTCTAAAATACTCAAAATAAATTAAATATGCGAAAACTATCCATGGTCATTAGTTCACGTCAATCACGATAGGTACATAAAGATTCACGAAAATTCAGAAATTTAAATAGAAAAACAATGTAGATATCTATAAAATGTATCTACGTTCTAATTATTACTCTAATAATTGTAATATAGGTGCTGACTAAGTCACAGTTGTTACACTTTTGTAAAATATTTAATTTAATTAATTTTAAAATTGTCCTCGTGAAGCCATTGAAATATTTTAGTTGTATACAATGTTCTTATGGTTTGGTTAGAATTCGATTAAATGCTCATGCGTGATGAAAACTCGCGTACTTAAACAATAAAAATCGGTAATTTAACGCGTCAGAAAAGTAAGCTTATTTAACCTTTTTTTTATTCATATGTGTATCGTTATTATTATGTATCTACTAATATTAAGATAGTACATCATGCGATTTCTATAATTGAATTTCATTGTTATTATTCGAAGTTACAATCAGTGCCCTTAACATCATGTTTCGAGTGTTTCGATATGCATAAACGTCAGCTCGTCCAACAACTCGTCAGCAGCGTTAGTATCTATATGTTAGGACAATTTCAGAATTTATGAAATAAAATACAACCGCTGCGTCAGAGGTATATGTGTGTGACACGACATGATATAATAACTAATGTCTAATAACATCACAATAGGCGTTATTATTAATAATGCACAAAACCGTCGCAGTTGATTGCGAAACGACCGTCGTCAATATGTTATGTACAATCGTCGTATTCACACACTGCGCGACTTGCGACACGGAACGTCAACTGTACTTGTACGTACATAATATTTCTATACGGTAAAATATAGGTATTATACGTCTCCGGTTGATTAATCGACGTCAGGTCGAGAAATAAAATTGGGTTTCGCAACCGCACCAGAGACGTTAAAGGGTGGGTGGGTTCGTGCGACGTATACCTGTAATACGTGCTGTCGGTGGTGGTGGTGGAAATTCGGCGGTAGGAGTACGAAGAGGACGACAGTGACCGGACTTTTTGACATATCGCTATCTGCGGTAGCCGATCGGCGCGCATAACATTACATTATTCAGCACGTAAGTACGTCATATATCTAGTACATAATATTACTCTGTTACAGCGGCCGTTGTCCTCGCATCCATCCGCCTTTGCCGGTGGCACGTCCGATCCGGACCGGAAACAATGGGACCCGGTGGCAGTGGACATTTGTCATCGCCGTTATAAATAGACTTGTGTGCGCGCATTGTCACCGGGATGACGATAGCAAATAATAATAATGCTGTACACCGCTGCAGCAGCCTCATCTCATTGTATGCACACGGGGCACAGGGTCCGGTTGGGCAACCAGTTGCTCGGTGGACGGTGCGAATAAAAAAAAAAAAAAATGTATATAATACAACTCTTACCGTAGGAGTCAACCGGGGCGGGAAAAGGGCGGTGCGAAGATTCATCATCGTCCCGCGATTCGCGTCTATTATTACGACAATATTATTATTATTGTTATAATAGTTCATAAATTATAATACATTAGGACCTTTCACGTTGGGCGTTTAACATACAATAGTCGTTATCTTATTACATGATATCTGTATAGTTATCAATATGCACGCGAACGATGTTCGCTCGCCAAATTGGCACCCAGAAGGTTCGAGGAATATACAATTTGGTGTCAATATTCCAGTACAGTTACCAAGTATATGATCTCAGTACAAACGTAAATTAAATAGTAATAGAGCCTAGAGATTTTAAATTTATTGATATATTTTATACACACGATGAAATTTTTTAATGCAATGTTTTCAGAAAAAAATAATTCAACCTACTCTATTTCTAATATTAAAAAAAATTGCTTTATCTAATAGCAATAATAATAATAATAATAATAAATATGAAAAATATTTAGTGGTATAGACTGTTTCCACTTGCAAATTATTTTTCATAGCCAATGATAATATAACATTTAGTTCGAATCTAACACACCACAGTGACCTAACCTACTCGACACCTACTCAGAGATGTTTTCTGATTTTTTTTTTTATGAAAGTATTTTTTTAATTGCTAACTTTATGGACATGCACGAATAAAGTGTTTAAGTTCAAATAAGTTAAAATAAAATTGACAGAAAATTGTACGAGCAAATTAGTTTTTAGTATAAAAAAGGAATAAAATGATTATGCGTCAGATATCCAATAATGATATCAGTATGATGTTTATGATGTTTATAAACTACAGTATAAAATTACATAGGTAATAATATTTTCTATGTCTAGGGCCATCAATTAATATTTTTAAAGAATCACGTCAGAAATTTGGAAGCTTTTCAAGGTCCATAAAATAAATATGCTATATGTACATAATTGATGACTACCTAACCGATGAAAGACAATTTGTTATCGTTTTTATTGGTTCTAGAATTTTGTATATTGCGCGCAACGCAAATCAATCTCATCAATCACAACGTAAATATAGTATACTTAATATTATAATTACAATTTAATTGTAAACAAAATAATACTACGACGTATCTATACAGTTTACCTTAAGTACTATTGTTATCTATTATTGTTGCTCAACTTACAGCGCAATTACATAATAGTACGCCTACGTGACGATCTGTTGATTTATAATATTACAAGCTTTTGTCCAAATGGTCGTTTTATTGTTACTAAATCTTAATATATCATTAACGACTACGCAATTCATAAAATCGGTTTACCTATATAATAGCTAAATTTGTTTATCGAGTGTCCGAATTTAGAGTGTCAACAAACATTGTTATCGCGTAATTTCTATGTCAATAATAATAACAACAATACATAAGGCACACGCATGATTTGATTGTGTAAATTTAAATCGAGTGATAAGAAACGTCGCTCGGGCACGTGCACTGTGTTTTCTAGTGTACGCTATTATTATTATTATTATTGTTATTATTTGGGAAACAAAAATTATATGACGTTTCGTATTTTGCGGCGCATTAATCCTTAACCGTTTTTTTTTGTCATATTTTTACGCATATGCGGTAGAGAGACGGGTCACGCGCGAAGTAAAACAATTTACCAATTTTTGAAAAGGGTCGCTCGCAAAAGCGTCACAAGCACCTTTTCTTGCGGTGTTCGCTGTGCCTGCTTATTTTTCGGATCGAAATTAAATGTCATCTCGTAAACGGAAAATGCCAAAAACGTCGACCGACCGCGTCACCGACGCCTTATTATTAACGGTGTAGCCACTTTCGTCGTAATTTATCATGTTTGTAGAGGGAACGAAACGTTTTTGACACTCACACTTCATACAAAACAATAATTAATAAAAATATTATTTTAAATCCCGTACCTAAATACGTACAGACGGTATTCGTATTTACTATTTACTTATATAATACAAAATTATTAGACTATTCATTCGAATCGGATTTTTCCTAGTTCTTGGGCTGATATTTTTTGAGTTACAGTAATCCAAGATAGGTTAAACAGGTTTTTCGAATAAAAAAGATATAATGTTTGGGGACGTTTAATTTAAAGAAATGCAAATATAAAAAGCTGTTGTTTGTATTTTAATTGGTTAAATTTTTAGTGAAAAAAACAAAATTACCTATATAATCTTAAATTATTTTGATGTTAATTTTAAAAATTAAAAAGTGAATTTTTTTGTCTAAATCATACATTTACTGTTGAATATGACACTGTGATTTAAATTTTCAATTTAATTATTTACTATAGGTACTATAATTTTATGATCAAAACTATGATATTTTAATGAATATTGAAACATAAATCAGTTCGAGCACTCTTAAACGTACAATAAATCTGCTCTTAAACCTGTAATAGTTAAACATAACTATTAAAAATGTTTTATAAGTGTTTAATATGTATCAATGCTAAGTATAATATTGTATGCATCGCTTAAAAAGTAACACCGACTAACTCATATTTCGGTCAATTTTAGTTAGCATCATTGTTTTATTAAACATTTTTCGTAGTCTCAGATTTAGGATAAAAATGCTGTATTATTATATTGTAACATTTGACTGATTTAACTACAATAATAATTAATCGTCCTAACTACTTGTTTAGATACTTGTTACATTATAGAAATTCAAACCATATTAACCGATTCGATGGTCACCCACGTCACAGTAAATACAGTATACGATTTCTTGTAAAATCGACTATATTGCTAGGTGTACTATTTTAATATTAATACATTAAATTATAAGCTAGTGTAAAAATTGCGTTAATGAAAGTTGATCCTTCGAGGCAGAGAGCCGTTTGCAGACACATACTGTGATAGTATTATCAATCTATGCATAAAACCGACACGTTCGTCAGCTTTTTTCATCCTCATAAATACCTTTACGTAATACATTTATTAATAAAATGTTGATAAAATATTAAGGTCCACTACCACCGCAACACCACATATAGTGGACGATTGTTCCGTTTACGTCCCACATATTATACGATCCATCTAAAATATAAACCCGTTAGACCCATTGTAATGTATAGGAATTATAGACGTGTATTACACACGGTGTTACACCGTCTGTTTCGTTATACTCTGTATGCACTGGGTACCGCGATCTGACTATTCTACCGATGTAAAAAACGACCGTTCACGAGATATTTAGGTATTATTACTACCATATACGTCGTGATCATCATAAATCGCGTCGGCGAGTGACAAAGCCGACGACTATACGACGACGACGATGTTAATAACTTAATGCCGACAGCAGTTATATCATTACTCGTACGCGTATATCATTATTATATCGCGAGTCGCCTACAGTCCGCAGGTCGACCCTATAACATATATTATATACGTATTATAATATGAGCTCTCTGGTCGTATAGTGCACTGCGTTGTACGTACATAATATTATTCTATATATATTGTTATTATTATTATTATTATCATCTTCGGAGAGTTCTAAATACACCGTCGCGCCATATAATATAATAATATTGTACATTAAATTTAGTGGCGTGTATAATGTTAAACGTGAACAATAATAATAATAATAATAATATAATTTACGTTTCTCAGAGTGATAGGTTTAACGCACTGTGCAGAGTGCACATTATTATAATAGCGGTGGCGGTGTGGACAACAGAAAAGTGAATTGAAGTCGTAAGAACGCGCGTCACATACGGCGAAAAGATCTATGCAATAATTATACGTATAAGCGTTGTTTCCGAGACGGTTTATTGAAGACGTAGACGGGACTCGGTGCAGCTTTAATGGTTTCGACGATATTATCACTATTATTATTATTGTGATTGTTCGTATGGCACGCGCGCGAATGTGTCACAACGCACTTAAGTCGTATATACTCGTAATATCATAATATACGTAGGTATAGGTACGCTGTAGTAATATTTACGACTCGCTCGAGCACGTTATTATAATTATTGTTACAGAAAACGACGGTTCAAAGCCGTCTCTAATGGCTACTTCGACTTGTCGCTGGTACCGAAGAATTTAAATGGATTAGCGAGGTCGAATGATCAACGCCAATATTTCCGTACAGTAATATTGTTTGCTGCAACATACCAACATGGAAAACACTATTACACCGTCTTGCGATATTGTTTTTGCCAAAGTTTAAGTGCGAACAAAATACATTTTTTATCAACGTTATTTTTTAATATAGAAGTGCCGCCGAGGATCTTCTATCAAGTGGAGCTTCTTTAGGAACTAGAAAAATCAATTATAGTATTTAAAATAAAAAAAAAAAATGATAAATATATTTATATATATTACATTAATGTAGGTACACAATATGAGTACCTACACTCATTTATATTTAAATTCGTCGCCAAGAGAACAAACAAAAAACTATTTAAATACATAAAAAAATAACGGAATCACTTGTAGCTGTAATGGCTCGGTCAAAAGATGTGTAGACTTGCTAAACGCTCTAAAAGCCCAACGCTCCTACTGGGCGTAGGAGGAGTAACTGCCGCTGGAGTGTTTAGATAAGAACTGCACACCTGTTTTTCAGAACATATTTCCTTAGTACGTATTTAGAAAAATAATGATTATTTAATCTATTTTTTGTCAATTTAATGGATTTTAATCAAGAATTAGTAATTGAACGTAGGTACGTGGTTCGATCCCAGGATAATGACACATTTTTTTCTTTATTTTTTCAGTCTGTTAAAAAATATTAATAAAAAAATTTCTCGAAATCGCGTAATGATAATGATTTATTCTCAAACGAATTTAAATATATTTATTATTATTATTATTATTATTAAAGATAACTCACGGCATCGGGGCCATTTTTAGAAATTTTAAATATTAGTTATTATTCAAAAAGTATAGGTCGTAGATACATGAAAATTTCAACAGTTATTTAGATTGTCATTTTCTTTACATAATTTAATTTTCAAATTATTTACTATACTTTCAGAATACTTCCCTGCGCTTAAATCTAGGTTGTAACCTGCTACCATTTGTTTTATTTCAGAACACAATGTGATAAAAATAAAATTTGTATTATCAAACAATGCCAACGATTGATATCTAAGTATGATATTCTGAAGCGAGAGGAAAATAATTTGTAGAAAGTTTGAAGTAGGCAGCAAGTCAATGTTTTTTTTTCAAATCCCATGATTTATATATAAATAGCTCACAGTTGGTAGTCTTATTAATTGTTCAATTTAAAGTTTCCTTTTCGTACGAGGACCAAGGCAGTATACTAGCCGGGTTTAACATCCATGGAAAGTGTAAGATACTTCTATATTATATATAAGTATTGCGGGCCATTTCGGCTGCGATTTTATCGAGTTTCTTTCGCGCGGGTAAACCGTCTGGAGACCCGCAGAGCGTCCCTTAAGTGCGAGTCGAGACGAAATCCTTTCGCCGTATTGTTTTATATTATAATATTATACGCACGCAAAAACCCGTTCGCCGTTTAGAGTCCTAACCCTTTGCGCCGTTTCCTTTGATAATAACATAACGACATAATTTAAACTCGAACCGGCCGAACAACACTCGAAAACTGTGATCCGCGTACCGCTATATATATATTATACGTAATCGAGTCGTTTCTTAATTTACCGTTTCGATTACGCGGCGCAGCAGCGTATATAATAATATAATAGTTACAGAAGCTGCAAAAGAGTGTACGAGAGCTTCTACCGCGAGACCATCAATTTCTTCCTCGGCAAGCTATAAAAAAAACAATTAACGTGGAACGGTTATTGTTTTATCCATATCGTATTATTTATCCGCAGTATCGTTCGCTGCACCCCCGCGAGCGGCGTGGATACCCTTGTGATTTATAACCGCCGCTCCGCAAAGGAGATCGAAGACAACGATGAAGACAACAACCACGGTGCAGGACCAGGATCAGGACCTACAGTACGTATATATATATATATATATATATATTATATATATACATTATGTAATGATAAATTTACCACAGATATATATACAGGAAAACTATATATTATATATTTATAACGGCATCGGCGGTACCTTCCGAAGTGGAGTTCATAATATTATACTCGCCAGACTATATAATATATATATATACACTCAAACGACTTGCACATATGCGATACATGTACCACGGTCATTCGCTATATATTATATCTTATATAGTGTTCTTTTAATGAGGAATTATAGGGCGGAACGTTTTCCGGGGTTCGGGACCTTTTACGACCTCATCGGTAGTGATGGTGGTGGCGGCGGGTTGGGTACGCGAAAAGAATAAAAGCAATAACCGCGCGGAAGTTGATTTAGAAAATAATCGAGTACGGACCGAGGACAGACCAGCGCACGACATAAATATAAGACAAGCATGGAGAGAGAGAGAGAGAGTGTGATGTGTGTTGTATATTATACAGATCTCCGGACATTGTATAAATCATATTATTATTATTATTTACACTCGTCGTCGGGGTCGTAATAATTTACGTGTTCGAGTGTGTTTGTGTGTACGAGCGCCTTTGATATGAGTATAAAATGTCGGCCATAAAACAAAAATATTCGGCCGCGTGCCCGATCGCCCGTATTTGTAGGAGAAAACTCTCGCAGGCGGGTGTGGATGATCCCGTTAATTTCTATAATATAATATTTTTTTCCCCCGCTTTCCGTTAATACTTATAATTTAGATGGTGTCGATCGATGAAATGAACACAGATCGAAGCCGACCGAAAATCACGATCTTTTAAAATACACACTCGTAACATTCACAATGAACGGAA
Source organism: Aphis craccivora (assembly GCA_009835225.1). NCBI lineage: Eukaryota > Metazoa > Arthropoda > Insecta > Hemiptera > Aphididae > Aphis > Aphis craccivora. The sequence continues at coordinate 83,476 of VUJU01000063.1, forward strand.
GAAAAACTATCGTTTTGGAAACCGCTAAATTTAATGAAATATAATATGATAACTTGTTTATAATAACCGGTGTTCGTTTGTCGTTTTTCACGTTACGAACTGCGTTATCACAGATTACTCCAATGTATGTCTACACAAACGGCGTAAATCTAGATTTGCCTCAGTACCAAATAATTGCGCATATTTGTTTAACCACAAAACTAAAAATTAATCTCATTTATACGACACGAAATATTTTTCTGAATATTTTAAAGAAAATTTTGTATCGCTGCAGGACGCTTCTTAAATCGTGTAAGAAAATCTCAATTATTCAAAAATATGATCTTTAAGTATATTTTAAGCATTTAAAAATTATAATTGTGTTATTTAAGAAACAAAGGGTGAACATGCTTGGTTAATTACTCTTTAAATTCCTATAACTTATTTCCATTTGTTTAATATTGGCCTTCATACATCTTGGCACCAACAACTAAAACACAGAGATTATGTGCCTAACGCGATCACTGTATTATACTCAGGCGACAATTTCACACAAGTATACGATCATTAGTCGCGTATAATTCCTTAATAATAATAATAATAATACTAACAGCGCGTGAAGACTAAAGGTAAATAAAAAAAAAAAAAATCAAAACTGTGATGTTTATATCATATATTTTAAATAAATATTATGTCAATAGATTATTCGAGACTTGGGAGAGGATTTGTAGTTTCGTGTTTAAATCCATATAAATCAATAAAGGGCGAATCACACGTGTATTTTGCTTTAGTTCAAGAAAATTAAATAGTATTTTGTTTATAAATAGGATTATCATTTGTTACAGATAATTAAATAGTTATTATAATTGAATTTCATAATTTCTATCTATTATTTTTTTTTTAAATCATGTAACAGTTGTATTTATATATATATATGGTAAAGAAAAGAAAATACTTAATTGATTTTGACAAAAAACGATTGATTATATTTCAACTGAAGAAAAAAAAAAAAAAAAATGATGGATTAGTAATATTATAATAGACGGTTGGCCAACAGAAATAGTATTAGTTCGGTTGTATCTAAACATTCTAAACGATACATGACAATTCATAGTTTTTAATTAATTCACTTTTTGTTGTCTTGAACTGGTCATATGATTATTCCGGTAGAGGCTACGATGAGTACTAACTGTTATTATATATACATGAAGAATAGTTTATAGCTAAGGCGTATAGTATAATAATACAAAAAAAAAAAAAAATGTTGAACAGATTTTGGGGAGGATTCAAAGAAGGTTTACATATTATAATATTCAAATCATAACTCAATATTTGTTTATTCACGGTTTAAATTATTGAAAAAAAAAGCTTTTATAATTACTATCCGCTGCAGGCGATTTCCCGTTCTACTGAATACAAATCGTATAACCCGAAAAAAACAAGCTACACAATTAAGTATTTGGTACATAACTAGTTTTCAGCGACGTTTAAATCGTTGTCCGTAAAACGGAAACATCGTCAGACGTCTGACGTGGTTTTCGTCACCCGACTCGACGTCCAACGTCAATACGTTGCAGGGACTGTACGTGATTTTTCCACTGGTGGGAAATTCGCTCGGGAAAACGCGATAAATACTAGTGCAGCGTACTACGTTCACGGTCATCCGTGTGACGAGATATTATTACAGTACGGGTACAATGTACGTCGACGATGCATATAAAATGCCGTTCGAAAAACCGGTGGCAGCCGCCGGGACCACGTTAGGTGCACATAATAATCATAACAATAATGTAACATAATATTATACGCGGACCGGGTCCCCGTCATCGTGGATCGCACGACATTGTACCTACGACCGCGTTTTATTGTGATGTTGATTTTCGAGAGTCCGTGTCGAATTCGTTTATACCTATTGCACACCATATCGACAATGTCGCGAGGCAGACGCGTCAGTGGTCGTGTGTGTTATATTATGTATAATATCATATTATTATACATAGTAGTTTCACGATAACGCTCGTATAATATTATCGCATATTTTATTACGGATCTGGCCGAAAAAAAAATATATGTATAGCTAATAATCGGAAGTTTAATCAAACGCTATTATTCGGTTTCGAGGGTAGATATATGTAATAATGCAAAATGCAAAACGTCCGGAACGCGTGTGGTCGTATATCGTTAATTTTGACTTTAATTTTTATAGAAACGTTTGCTCCGCGCTGATAATAAATTTGGCGAGACGCGCCGGCGGTGTACAATATTATAAACGTACCTATATGTACAACTATTGTAATTCCAAAAAACCATCAAACGAATTCCGTGACCTGCGGCGTACAATTAGATGACGGGAGGAGAGGGTGTGTTTTTGGCACACAACCTCCTCTCACTCACCGAAACAGCGAGTCTTATTGGGATTCATTTGTTCAAAACTTTAAACGCAGCATTGGAGTACTGTTTGTTTATGGTCCTGCTTATTGCAATTACATAGTGGTACATAATAGTATCTCTAATGTATAAAAAGCAATTTGTATATTAATTATATTTTCAACGTATTTTATACTAATACGTAGAAACGATATAGCGTATAAAAGAGATTATTAAGCATAATTAATAATATTGCACACGAAAATGAAAAAAATCTAAGTGTTTCTACTTAGCTCGAAGAAACGATGGTGTGACGTGTGTCATAAATTATGCATTTGACGTGATTCGCAATGACGGTAAATACAACGTTAGTTTGTTAAAACAAAAATGTTAACATATATAATCCTGGTTTACACCGTTCTCTTATCGTTTATAATCGCAAAGGCCGGGTAGAAAACAAATGGAACTTTTAATGCGATCGGACGTTACTGATTTAGACATTGACAGCGGTCCAGCGAAAGGTCAATTAGACGTCAACCGTCGTAATAAACATCAAAGGCCAAAGTGAATATAATATTATAGTTAAACAAAATGTTATGCATGTTTACATAATACTATTATCCGTTTAATCCTTCGAGTGTCCGAACTGGCCGTAGAACAAAAATATTCTATAACATCCGTAATTATTGTAAAATACGGTCCCATCATTGGTTGCTGCAGCGGTGCCTTTAATCCCGCTTGGCGATGGACTTTCGTAAAATTCAATTGGGGTGATTTGTTAATCAAAAACTCATATTATATGGCACAAACGCTTCATCACTACGCATATGCTTCGTAGATAGTGTTAAAACATGTTTTCAAAATTAATGAAAATTCTAAAACAAAAAAATTACTATTACTATACCTATTCCAATATTTTTAAACTATATTTATATAGTGGTTGGCCAATATTATGTTAAGTAACAATATCGTAATTTCAATAAAAATGTCTGAATATTATTTTCGTTTAATTTTATTGGTATGATTAATTCAAAGTTAGTCAACCTATAACCTAATTTTAACTATAAATATATTTTAAGCTTAACGGTGTTCAAAACTTAGGCATTTGAGCTAGCACCACTTTAAAATGCAAATTTTGTAAAATTCTTTCTTATTGCACACTAAAGTTGTAGTACGAATGTAGTGTGTAAATTGCAATCCTCTATCTATCATTGTTCATGCTCTACGTTTATCAGTCAGTGAGTTATTCAGGCGGTTATATTAGAGCCATTAAGCTTGGCGTTGTCCATGTTACTCTTATGATTATTCGAGCAGCACATTATCAGGTGGACAATCATATGGTGGATTGCGAACCCCTCGAGATGTGTACGTAAGTTTATAATTTCTTACCCTTAAGTAGTTAAGTTTAAATATATATATCAATTGTTTTTTTTTTTACTACGGTGGATAAGATACAATAATGTGCCATCTAGTGGTTTTTATATAGCTGATATAGTGATATAACAATCAAACTTATTTTATTTATATTTTTTTTTTTTATTTTTTTTTTTATTTATTTATATTGCTTACATGTTTTTTCATTTATTTATTTTTTTTTTACTTTTTATTTTTTATTAATTTTTTTTTTACGGCAAATTTTATACTTCATATAACTATTTAAACAATTAACTCTTTGGAATTTTCTCTTTTGATGGCCCATCGCACACTAAGTACTTACGTTAGAAAAATAAATCATGAAAATCGATTCAGTAAAACTTCAGAAATAATTGTCATAAGAAATTGCCTCACATTTTAATATTTTTTCCTATTTTTGATTTTTAAACTAAGTATTGAACGTATCATGTATTACTAATTCCTTATTTGAATGCAGAATATTTTTTGGAGTACTATTTTGTTAATTTATTTCACGTGAAAAATAAAAACTAAAAATATCTACATGATGATTATACGCAGACGTAACAACAATGATAGAAGCAATTTTGACATTTGTTTAGAAAATGTTATATTATAGGACCTATAACATAGGTACATTGCTTTATAGTGAGTTTTATACTGTGAAGGGTGCTTGTTAAATTATTCACGACTACTCGCAGACTGCATAAAAACTGTGTAATAATAGATTGTGAATCATTTAACATGTACAAGATATACGTTTTGCGTTATTTACATCGTGCGAGCATCTAACGCAAGACGTAAGATTAATCGTTACATAAATAACACATCATAAATATTATTTAACATAATGAAATATTTTATACAATTTATACTACGAACGTAATAATATATAATAAATTATATCAATGTAGTGTTATTTACTATAACTATTATAATATGACAAATCTTTTAATTGCCTATTCGACGTGCCTCGATATATTTAATAAAAAATGTTTTTCAACAATAATAAATAACTTAAATCTTACCTTCTTACCTAATTATAATGGCTTGCGTAAATAGCAAAAGCAAAAAACTTGTGATGCTTATTATAGACGTTATCGAACGTTATACTGTCGATGTGAAATCAGAACAAAACACTATTGTGGATTGTGATTATATTATGCGAATAAAATATGACAGATTATAACGAATAAATTATTAAAAATATATTTAATTTTTGAATCGAATTATCATATTATAAGTAGTACCTATATAACTATATACACTAAAAAATAATGATCAAGCAGATAATACAGTTCGAAGAATATCGTATTCGTAATAATATAATATTGTTGATGCAATTTCAATTTATTTCTACAACGGAAAACTTTCATCTACAGTATTAATCACTGTCGTAATAATATTATATTAATTATTACTGTACAATTTTAATATTTCGTAAATCTAGGCATTGAAGAATTGATAGATTGTAGTAAAATTTAATTATAATATTTCACTATTCAATTTTAAATTCTACTGTCTGAATCAGATCATCGTGACTTGAACAGATTTTTTAGACGAGTCATTGCATAGCCTGGAAATCTCATCGAATCAGGTTTATGAACGATTGTTATATGTTTGTAGTATTGTAGTATATTATAATATTGTCATAATTATGAGATAATCAAACGTGAAAAACTACATTGGTACGTCCGTTGCGGATTTTTTTTTCGATCGTTAGAAACACTTTTAAAAAAAATTAACACTATAGATACGACCTCTATGGGGCAACTTTCACGTCATGGGAAAATCGCGTCAAACCTCTCAATAGCTTCACACGACCCGTTGTGGGACGACAGCACATCATCTCATTGTATAAGCGCGCGCGCGCAATCTGACCGATTGCCCGAACAATAATAAAAAATCGTAATTGATTTGTCCAAGTCAAGGGTCAAGTCGTACTTTATTTTATTGCATTACGAATAATGTGTCGCCAAACGACCGTTTTATGAAATATTATTATTATTGTGTATAATGTGCGACACGTAACAATAACAACAATCGTAATTGTCGTGAGTTTTAATCGTTTTCCATTCACACGCAGCGCGCAAGAAGGGTGCGACAAGAAGTTGAAGAAGATAGAGGAATATAATATAATATAAGAGCTGGCCGACGAAAACACTATCAAATGATTGACGTCCGACCGACCGACGATTATAACAACAATAATAATACTCTAACAACGGTATAATAGAACGGGATTTTGGGGTTTTTTTATACCGTTTATTTTTTGCCTCCAAACCGTGTCGGATTTCTGTGTTTTTGACACCTGGACAGTGGTCACGAGTAGTAAACGCTCGAGCTGGGAGACGCGCTGCAGGAGACACGACCTCACTTGACCACTATATTGTAATATATTATCATACGCTTCAGTCACACATAGTGCATAATACTCGAATAATGTTATGTGTCGTATGATATGTTTTTTTTTTTTGCAGATCTCCCGAAAGGTACATCTTCATGTTAAAATATCTTTCGGAAAAGTTTATCGCCCATACCTATAAGAGTTTAAAGAGAGTTTATTAATTCGATCGCATGTTTTGTCTTACTAATCACTAGGATTCATCGCTGTAGGAAAAAATTAAACCCAGGAGTTAAACATTAGCATACCTATATAATAATTAATAATTATTTTATTATTTATTTTTTAACAATTTAAATCTCATTTCATAAATGATCGTAGGTGGCATTGTTGTAATCTATGTTATTGGATATCGACCTGTATACTAATATATTATATAATGGCGTTGGGTTAAAATGTATTAGATCCAAGTAATCCAAGAAGAACCTTTTTTTCTATATTGATTTTTGTATACATTATGTATCATTGTATAATATACCCTATTTTCACATTTAATTAAATTTTTTACTTTTAGGTATTGCATACGATTTTATTTAAAATGGTAAACTATCTGTAATGTAGTAGGTACCTCATACGTTAAGTTAATTATAGCTTTATAAAGTTAACTCTGTAAAATTCTGTTTTTAATATAAATTCTTATTGCTAGATTAACGGACTGCATTACAACAATCAATGGCCGCTTACAATTTTATAATAATAAATAAAACAATGCAATGCGAGATACATATTGTTGCTGCTAGACAATGGCGAGTAATACGCGTAGAGTCAATTATTTCTTGTGTATACAATATATTTTTATACGCTTTGGAAACATTAAATATTGCACTGCATTGCATTTTTATTCATTTTATCGCGTGTAAGTATATGGTTTTACGGTAATTAAATATTTGTCTTATTATCGTCATTCCACCCGTGTTGCGCAATCGACGTGCTCCCGCCTTGTCTACCAGATATAATACACACAGTGAACGCCGTATTGTTCGCTATCGAAAAATACACTACTTGATCCCTATAGAAGTATAGGATGTATATATAACGTTGAAAATGTATTATAATATAAAAACAAAACAAAATTCTGCGGCGGCATGCGGTCACAAACCTTTTGCGATCGCACAGCACGCGAGTTTGACAATCAATAAAAGTAGCTATACGAACAAACATATGTAGGCCATTGTTTTCCTAGACAAAAGTAAAACATATACACGAAGTTATACGCGCACGCGGAACTACATACATATACGAGAGACTATAATACTACGGATCGCTTTTATATGCCGACCGAATCGAATGGTTTTGGAAACATCAAACGGTAACCCTCACAATAGACACACGACTTTACGAGACACTTGTCTGTGTGAATGGCCAGTGGAAAGCACAACGCACACGCGCACACTTGAAAATAACGTCGTATACTCGCGTTTTTCCATACATTATATACCGGCGATACGCATGCACGTTGATCATCTTATACGCGAGTATTGTTGTACCTATACATAATATGGTATACAGAGTGCTCCATCGAGCACGAGCACCGCCATTGTTTACCAATAAAAATGAATTTATTCAAATCCTGACTTTCGGAATTTTTAAATGTACACGAAGACTATATTGTTTTAAAGTTATTGATAAGATTTAAGAAGTTTTAAAAAGAAATATCTTGCAAATGTAATAGTAGGGTTGGGAGCTTTTATTTTAAAAATAGAAGCTGGTATTTTCACAGAACAGTTGACACTCTCCATGTAAGTAGTAGAATAAATCTCGACGATTTGAAAGTATGAACTTATAACAGTGTATTTAAAAATTCCATAAATCAGATTTTGAATAACTTAAATTTTTAAAAAAGAAAAAGGATGAAATTGGCAGTAAACGAATCACTCTGTATATTATTTACATACGTAGTTTTCATTACCTATATACACATGTTATGGTTTTATAGTTGCTCATATTGTTTCCCTCGCACGTAATAGTAATTAGCGGTTTGACGATACAGTATATAATATTTTATGCATATACCGCGGGGTAGGTGTGCTGCACACTTAGCAAATTACACTCGGAGACCAAATTGGACGTGTGTGCTGGGTTTTTTTTTTGCGCCCGCAAATGTCAAAGGAACAAAAGCCGTCCAGTAAAAGAAAAAAATAATATGCTCTGCACAAAGAGTTTTTTTTTTTTTTTTTTGGTCTTAAAAGTTCATATAGAAATAAATGCATACATATTATACGGCGCCAAGAGTGTATTTTAGAACAATAATATATTATTATAATGTCCTCTTGAACACACGAATACAATAATGTTAATAATATTGTATTATTGTATGAATATTCGATGGTGATATTATTATTATTGTGTCACATGGTTTCTGTTTGGTGGTATAAGTGAGAGTTCACCAATAATTGCTTAAAATTACTTTTTCACATACAAATTGGCAGTTGCACTCAAGCCGTTTAAGGTCAATAATAACATTTTTCAAATTCATTTATGAATATTTTTTAATAAACACTAAAAAATAGACAAACAATTCTTATCATCATCCTGGGATCGAACCACATACGTTCAATTACTAATTATTTATTAAAATCGATTAAATTGACCTATCCATATTAGGTAATTGAATTTTGGATTAATACTGAACATGCAGATATCATGTTATTTTTTCCAACTACATCCTGCACACAGCTCCAAAATTGGATATGATAATATCTCGGCAGTTCAAAAATGATAAAGTAACCTAACCTGCAACTGATAAGTTTTTGTACATTTTTGGTTGAAGAAGGCATTGATGAATTACGATCCAAGTGCATTAACGACTTAGAAGTAAACCCTGGATATGAGTTTGCTGCCAATGGATATTGGATATTTAAAATACATATAATTATTAATTATAATATATGTAGTAGCTTATATTTTAATTCGTCACCAAGAGACCAAACAAAATACTATTTAAATACATTTAAAAATAACCGAATCACTTGTAGCTGTAATGGCTCGGTCAAAAGATGTGTAGACTTGCTAAACGCTCTAAAAGCCCATCGCTCCTACTGGGCGTAGGGGGAGTAACTGCCGCTGGAGAGTTTAGATAAGAACTGCACATCTGTTTTTCACAACATAATTTTTAGTAAGTACTAATTTAAAAAAATAATGATTATTTAATCTATTTTTTGTCAATTTAATCGATTTTAATCTAAAATTAGTAATTGAACGTTTGTGGTTCGATCTCTGGATAATGAAAAAAAAATTTTGTTGATTTTTTCAGTCCTTGTTAAAAATATTCATTAACATATTTAAAAAATTATATAATTGACCTTAAACGTCTTGAGCGCAATTGCCAATTAGTGTGTGAAAAAGTAATTTCAAACGTTATTTTGACAATTTATTGTGTAAACAGGCACACACACACATTATTATAAATACGTTCCTTACTCCGTTAATAATCTAAAAGTGTATTTAATTATACCCACCATTTTTCAATTTATAAAATAAGTAGATAGTAATTTGCATAATATAAAATACTTTAGGCTCTTTGTTAACACATCAATATCACGTTATCGAGGACTATTTTTTGCTGTCATGTATTATAATATTATCTTATTGATACTATTCAAAACTATAGAATCGCTGATAGTATTTACTTGTATTTTAGTCCACTGAGAATAGGCAAAAGTGGACGATCATGTTTGTGCAGAATCTGTTTTTAACATTACTATCATAAGTAGCTATTTTTTTTTTTTTTTTTATGATACTACCGTGAAATAAAAGACTTCAAAATATTATTATTATACGTCCTAGATGTGCTATTGTTCGGGAGATAAGTGCAGAAATTCCCGGCCGGACCCTGCTCGGAGACGATTATTATACACCTATATAGAATTATTATTATTATCGTTGTTGTTGTTGTTGCTGTTTTCGTTGTTGCCGACATATCCCTTTTCGCATTAAAACCGTAAGTCAACACACTCCGAGGTGCAAGCGGCCGATAGGCGTTATTAAACACAATGCTCACTTAGGATTGACGCGGCGTCTTGCACCACACAATTTTTAGTGGCGAGAGGGTTGACGTTTTTATTTTCCGTGATGACGTGAGGAAGGGAGGGCGAAAAAAATTTGTGACCCGATTGCAGGCACCGTTCTGCAAATCCTCTTTGCCGGAATTTCAATGATAATAGCTCTGTGGAACTATACATAATAATATAACCCAACCTAATTCACGACAATATAATAATATTATATTTATACACACACACACACATTTACTTTTGAGGCTTATTATACGAAAAGCCGCAACCGCACCGCCGAACAATGATGCGTTTCTCACGAGAGTTGACCCCGAGAAATCGCCACCGCTGACACCCCATCCGAGCTGATTTAAAATAAACATTTCAGTAGCGTTATAATATTTTTGTTGCGGATTACCGCGCTGCACAACGGACTCGGCTCAATACGCGCTCCCGTCCAATTTTGCAGTGTGCAAACATTCGCAATGTCCGTACCACTCTTAGTCTGAACGCATTAAAAATATTAAATCCCAAATATAAATCCGAACCGTTCCCGTTATCGCTGGTCCGCTTTATAATATACGGCATTCGTGTATAGGATATAATATTATTTTACTGCTGTAAGGTCAACATCGACGGCGCGGCCGCCACATCCGTTATTCTAAATTATAATTTATATATGTGGGTGAACGTATAAATAATAAATATTATCGTTTTTATAAATTATTATTGTCGTGTCGATCGATATCGGAAAATAGATTTCTTAACCATATTACGTTTATATATTATATATTATAGCAGTGTATTCGGCAATTTTTTTCTAGTGAATTTGAAATTGGATTAAATGCAAGTACGACAAGAGGTTGAAACCTCTATTTTTAGTAAGTAATTTTAATTCTAGTACGAGTTGGTAATTTAATTTTAATAATTAATACACTTATATTAAAATTAAGTTTTTCTTATGGATTTGAACAAATATATTGTTTATTTAACCGACATATTTCACTCTGGAGTGGATGAATATTTTTAAAATCTCAGCGATCAGATTTTATTCATATCACCATTTTTTATGAACGGGAACCGATTCAAACAGCTTTATGAAATGATAAGTAATTCTGATCGAGAACCGATTCTGTACCGTAATAAGGCGTGTAGGTCAATGTCATAATATTAATATTAATTATAAGTGTTTCCACATTTTACAGCACGTTTTCCACCGACCTCGTCTTCACACTCACCACCACAACAAGGGTCAATCGCAATCTGGTTCAAACAAATTGTTATTTTCGGTGTACACTGGCAGTGTCATCGCTTAATTTTTTCAACCTCTTGTGACATCGAAGGTCGGGTAAGTGAGAGTAGGTATAAATTCAGTTTCCGGCGCTGAACATAGCGCGAATCGAGTATAGTCTGCGTGCATAACATACGCGGTGTACTTTATCTTTGGGGCGGGATGAGGGGTGGTCTAGTTTACGGGCCTACCGTATATTATATAGCGTGTAAACCGGAAAGCACATTAATGTCGAGCGGGCGTCGGCGATTCCAGATGACCGGAAGTCTGTCCCGGCCAGCCGAGGGTTCATTTTTATGTACTCACACACGCGTATTACAGTATAAACGCGCGACACACAATAACGCGCAAATATATAAACGTGTGTGCGTATGTGTGTGTGTGTGTGTGTGTGTACACATAATATAATGCTTGTATATAATAAAATCGAACGTCATAAATTCGCCGAGATCCACTTCTTTTCCGCAGTTGTTTTATTTATTATTATTATTTTTTTTTCGTCACCCTTCGATGGAAGGCCCTCATAAACTGTGATAACTGTCATCCGAAGAACGCGTAGCAGTCGATACCCACACACACATACGTCCCGTCCAGTGGAAACGGTAGCGAGAGGGCTCTACACTATGTATTATGTACATATATATGTATATAATAGTAATAATGATAATATGCCGCTCGTGATATAGCCGGACGGCGTATAATAATAACAATAATAGTAGTACGGTCTTTTCGCGGTGGTGGCGGTGGTTTTTGGGGAGAAAAAAGACTGTACGAAATAATATCGCTGTACAGTATATGATATCATATGCGCGCGGTGTAATATTATTATCGAAAACGTTTTGAAACGTTCGTATACATGTATACAACACGTCGTCATCGTCGTCGTACCATCCCCGGAGGATCGAACAGACGTGCACCGAGTGTTTTCAACGATCTTGGTCTTCTGATACGATAATAATATTATTGTGTTAAAGGTGGCTGAAATACGTCCGAGGGTTGTGCACGAGTAGAAATAGCGATACCGCTCGATACTGATTGATTGTACACAATCGAGATGTTTTTCTATTATACCATCTTCGAGGAATGGATTTTAAAAACATTAGGTTATTGTTAGCCTTAAATAAAACATTAAAGTCTACATTAGCATCATGATAGACTATTTTAAGTGGCGATTCACTTATTATTATTAAAAAATTTAGTAAATTTAATTTACACTGATTTCTAAAAAAAAAATCTTATAAGAAAATGTTTTCAAAATACAGTAAACTATGCTTAAGGCGTGTTTGTGGGTACCTATTGAATAAAATTAAAGCGAGCATGTATATGTAGTAATGAAAAATGTATTGCAAACATTTTCAGACAGAATATTAACTATGTGGATGTGAAACATCAATGATGTTGATAGCTGAGGAGTAAATAAAATAAAGGTGATTAATTGTGGTGTTTTAGAAAAATAATTGTATAATAAGAGAGAGAGAGATGAGAAATTCTGAGAAAACGACTTAAAATATAAAGTTGCTATAGACTTGATCAGTTCGTGTTTTACGACTAATACTCGTATATATAGATGACAAACATCGTTATAAATTTATAATACATTGGTCACAGTTTTGTGACAAGTTTCGTCTGTCGTCGGTTTTTTAAATTTCAGTAAGTACCCCCTTGTTTATACTCATAAACAGGATGTGTGTCGTTTCAGGACGACAACGATGATGATTTTACAAAAACCGAAACAAACAAAAATTAAAACATCGCGTGTTTCGTTTGCGACATATTAATCATAATATAATACGAGTTTTATATCCCTTTTCGAGGTCGGGTAATCCATAATAGTATACGATATTACGATAGTTAATATATTCTACGGTATAACGATACGTATCCATAAATCTTATCTCTACACGTGATATCGTCATCGTCATCACATACACGAGTGTGGGTCGTCGCGGACGGTGGCACAACCTTACAACAATACGACAAAATTATTATTATTGTTATGTAAATCGACATTTCGAATAAAACGTTTGGAAAAGCGAATGACGTGACGTGGCGGAGTCGGTGTTGCAGGTGCCCCATTAAAAATAACGCACATACAACCTATATATATCCACGTCTACCGCGACCGCATGCACCTGCCGTTTGGCACGATACGTTGCGGTTTTTGAACGTAAAAAAAAATATATACATATATTATACCTTATTTTTAAGTATCGCGCTGCACATTATACCGTATCATATGTTGTATATAGGTATATAGTCCGACGCCATATACTACATCGGTGCAAGGGCGAGTGGTGAAGGGGTGTGGGAGATGTGTGCAATGAGATACGAACGCGTCGTAACCATCAAAGCGAATTATATACCTATTATGATATGAGTATACATTAGGCTCAAAAAAAAAAAAAAATAATAATAAATAAATAAAAAATGAAAATATTAGAAAGGATATTTAAGTATTATAACCGATCGTGTGGAGTACGTATACACGAAAAACCGTATACGCGTAATCGATTACGCCCCCGCGCCGATCTGGTATACCATCACTGACCAAGTATAATATTATATAGGTACCTACGCATTTATAATACCTATATAATACCTACATGCACCGCGGCAATAATAATACAATTATTAGCAGTTACCGAGCTGCTCGTTCCCATACGCACACACTGCATGCGCTCAATACCCATGTACGGAATAATATATACATAAACTATATTGTAATAACAATAATAATAATAATATTACAGGCGCGTATTACGGTATCGCAGTAATGTTTCCGTGTGTATATATTATTAGAATATAGTTCGATGGCGGTTTCACGTGTCACGACGAACCCTTCAATTACCTAACCGAGTACGTTATAACGGTGGTAATCGGTATACGGTTAAAGCTCGGTCATCATCTCTTCGTCGCGGCGGTCGTCGCCGTGTAATATCGTGCAACGTAACAATAATATTGTAATTATCGTTGTTTGGGTAGATCCGTTCTTGCGGTCGTCGAGCTTCCCGATTACACGCGCCCGGGCGCGCGACACCGGCTATATGCACGCGCGTATGTATAATAACATTATTCTAGTATATCGTCTAATAATACGCCGTATTACAAACCGATTATTGTTTGTTTTCAGACGCGGTTAATATAATAATACCCGGGTATAGGTAATAATATCATGATATCGATCACTATCTCGGCCGGTCGGTATGCAGACGACTGTGTTTAGTACATAATATTAAATTATAATTATCCCGCGTTACGCGTATATGCGTTATTATTGTCATTATTGTTATTACACGAGATTACAATACGTATTGTATCGCGACTGCACCCGATTTTCGACCGTTCAATATTGTAAAAAATAATGACAGTAACAATAATTATAGTGTCTTATATTTTATAGACGATTTCTCTGCGACCGGTTTTCAGTTTTTCAATTTATTTAAGACATAAATACGACTTTTTCGATTCCAAAGCTATTTATTCCGCCCACATGGCTTACTATAAAGTATTAAAATCTAACGCACGATTATGTCACAAACTCGTAAAAAAACTAATTATACTTTTGACTTTTTTCCGAATGAAAAATTGATGAAAATAAAGTTTATTCTAAAGGTTAATTATAGTATTTCCAATATTCTATAACACGTGTGTAATATCGTTGATTTCGTTTTAATAAGATATGTTTTTTAATTTATACAAAGTTTATTTTTCGTTGATTATACTGTAATAATTTTTAGCGATTTAATATTCCACAATCCTTTCCTTGGGCGTGGTTGCGTTCGGCCAACATCAAGCTGATCAGCTTGTACGCCGTGGAGTCATCGCTGGAACAGCCTAAAACTGATAGGTTGGTTGCCCGGCACGTGAAAACTACATGGCCTTCGAATGCAAATATCACCATCTCGTAGTCCAGAGTTCGCCTAAGGTTAACGATGAACCCAAGTTTCTCCAGTTTTTCTACATAATTGACAAAGTAAAAATTAATGAAAAATATATTTTTTTTATTCTGAAGTATAAAATAGTTTTTTTTTTTACTGTATCACTTTAAGGTTAATAAATAAAATCATTAAAAACAACTGTCCATGGTGCAGCAAACACTATTTTATTTTAATGACAACAAAATATTATATACAGCATAATATTTTGTTTAACATTTAATACCAGTAGAGGTGCCAGTGATAATAATTTCAAAAAAAAATTAGGCTACTTAATAATTAAGTAATACGAGATCTAGTTACTTGATTCTAATACGAACATTAAATTCATTTTTCTTATCTAAAACATATTTATATTCGTGAATTTCAAAAATCCAAATAATATGGTTACCCGGCGTTAGAAATAGGCAATATGGCTACATTCTGTTCAAGAATAGCCATAGGTATCTCTTATAATTTATGATCAAAGTATAGTGTGTGGGTGACATAACGAATAATGTGGATTACCACGAAATAAAATGTACTCGGACTGCGTCCAAAATTGGTAATTTATTATTTATTAATAATTATAAAATATATATTTATGTTTATTTTTCCATACAATAATAGAATATTTTAAACTATTATAATAATATTATACATAATATAAACGTAAAAAGTAAAGTAAATCTCTAAGAACAGTTTGTATAGATATTGATCCAATTTATCAAATGAACAACAAATCGTAAAATTTTCACGAAGAATTCATAAATATATGTGCCAATCTATGAAGTATAGTTGAATATTTTTAAATATATTCTACAGGTAACTGAAAAAACTGTTGTTTTTTATTTTTAAAAATACATAAAATAATACGATATAAGTAAATGTTAACAAGGTAGAACTAATAAATTTAACATAATATTGTTGTAATACTGATATATATTATAACAATATTAAATCTATAGATACAAATTGAATTACATTTCATATAACTGATTAATTATAATTTTAGTTTTTTTTTTTTTTATTATTGTGAAATAGAAATGCAATAAAAAATATTAAATATTAAATAGTAAGGATAAAAAAAAATATTATTTATATAGTTATAGGTTAAATATTATTTATTTAACTAAATTAAGATCAAAATAATTTATAAAAAGAGGGAGACGTTTTCAACAGAAAAAAATAATTTGTAACTATTGTATGTGTAGGTAATCACATTCTAAAAGATAATATACATGAATATGTACTTTAATGAATAAAATTAAAAACATTAGAGAAGGCGTTTGAAACTAAATTATTTCCGTAACTATTTTTCTTAGCATAAGTTCCTTTAGTTATTTTACGACAAATAACACCTTTATTGGTATATTTATAACCTAACCTATCACCTACCTTTGATATGTTCAACTCTTGTCGTCCGATGTTTCAGGACCTCGCAGGCTTTGGTCGGCCCATACAGGATGTCAACTGTATATGAGGGACACTCGCCATATTTTATAACCATGTCATTGTTTTCCATTTCTGGTCGATAAACTCATAACTTTATAGTTCAGCTATAGTCGAAGCACATTCAAATGATACAAATAATTCTATAAAACTGTAAAATATTGTAATAAATTGATTAAACCGTCTGCGAATACATAGATACACGAATGTATAAACACTCTAGCACCAAAAATATAAAATAAATATAACATATGTCGTTAATAAATTTTTAATTTCCAAACTAAAAATAAATTTTTTAATTTGTCAGTTATATTGTTATTTTACAGTTTAAAATGTTGTAATAACAATTTTTGACAAACCGTTTTATTATCAATGTAATAAATAAAACTTTTCTCTTGCAAAACTCAATGTAGGTATATGCGTATTTCGTCTGATAAAAAACTATTATTAATGAACGGAGTAAAAAAAAATTCAAGTGGGTAAGTAAGTATTGAGTGGACAGTATTTCACTATGATGGATGTGTTAAATTTTGAATTCATTGATATGTATCATTATATACGAACAACGGTTCTGAATGGGGGTGATTTTTTAGAAGAAAATAATATAGAGGATTTTTTATCAACACTTCAAAAATAAAAATACTTTAAAAAAATCAAAAATTTCAGTTGACTAAAAATAATTCGAAAAATCCATAATTTTTTGAAAATTTAACAGTGCAAAAAATGCAAAAACTTTTACGTCTTAACCGAGAATCGAACCACGACATATAATTACTTGTTGATGAAAATCAATTAAATCGACGCAAAAGAAGTTAAATGTTCATTATAAGTCTAACGCAGTTATATGCAATACAAATGCGAAAAAAGAGACGCTCTTCTAATCTAGCTCTCTAGTAGCACTTACTCTCAACAACACGAAGAGAGACCAAATTAGCCCGTAGAGAGCTTATTTAGTCGAAACGTCTCTTTGTATCGACGACGCCTATACAGGCGTACAAGTGGTTTGTAGTTTTTATATGCATTTAAACAAAATTTGTTTGTTATCGTGGTTACCGACGGCGAACGCACGAGATATTTGTTGAATGTAATTATAAAGTTACATATAATATGACTATTATTATGCATGATAAAAACAATTTAATGACTTATGTTGTATTAGGCGTTAATGTTTTTTATCAAAATAAGAGATGTTAGTACGTAAGAATTAAGTTAAGAAAAGAACTATAGATAATAAGTAAAATGGTGAAATTCAATAAATAAATTAAATTAAGCAATACTTAAAAATTCACACAAATAGGTTAAAATAACAATTGTGCAATTCAGTGTCAGTAAACTTTATATTGCAGTTAGCATAGTAAGCAAGATATATATAATAATAAGAAATGTAAATAAATTTGTTTAATAATTAATCGGGTTAAAATAACAATTACATATTATGTAATTATTATTATTATTAATAGTCATAGTGTCATAGTGTCTATGAACTGTAGATTTAACATAATAAGAGAAAAATATAAAACAATCGATAGTAATTCGATTGTAAGTTTAATATATAAGAGATATGGCTAAGACAGCAAAATGGTCAGTGGTGGTGATCGTGTGACTCGATCACCACCGGACGTCACGTTCGAATAAAGTGTTTTTACGTATTTTTGGTTTTACTTTATTTTGGTATACGTTCGAGCAATCGGCGTATACGACACTTGGTAACTTATAGTTTAATTTAAATGTACTCAGTAAATTATTATTTCCCTAGTTGCAGGTTTTCGTGTAGATTTAATATGAAGATCGATGTCGTGGTGGTTCACAATCGATGGTTTATCAAACCGAGTAAAAATAACGTTAAAACCGTCACCTGCAATAGTTAAAAATAACAAATACATTAAATAAAGAGCGACATCAAATTATGTGACGACAATTATTTAAGATTATTAAATACTTAAAAGTAAGAAATGAAGTAATTATAATCGTATTGTTCGACTAACTAGTACCTATAGTCTACTTTAATTAAATATTATATGTATATATAACCTTAACCAAAGATCATAATAAAAACAAAAAAAAACACATTATTGTAAAATCAGTACATTTATCAGTTACTCCGTTCATAGGTAATCTAAAAAATTGTACATAAATTATGCGTTTAACGTGTTCATCCTACGAAACATATGATTGCGGATAACATTTACTTTACACACCACCAAAGATAATATTATACTTCCGATTTCGCAGTAGAAATGGATATTACAAATTTTCACACTAAACTATACGCTCCCGCCAGTCAAATCGTGCACTCAACCAAGCTGCAGCAATGCACTGCGAAGGTTTTCATGCACTTTTCACACGTTTCCTGTATTTTGTAACACTGTGTATAATATAAAATATAATTCTAAAACAGAATTCGGTTTTTCAATTACCTCAACAGTATAGTTTATCACGAGCACATAATATTATATTATCACGATGATAGTAACAGGCTACGTTTTAATGAACCAATGAGAGTTTTTAATGAATTAACGATCTCACCAACCATTATAGTTATTGGAAAACAATAATAACTAAAATAATAATACAGTTATAAGTTATAGTTGAATTTATAAGTTCAAAATCAGCGGTTTCTGAGTTCGTATACAATCGAAACTAAATGGTTGTGAAAAAACACTCAATATAATATATTTTCAATTTACGAAGTCATACAGTAATTATCGTTGTAAATTTAAACGATAAATGATTCGTTACTACGTGAAGAGAGCGACAATATCTCCTAAATGTGATGTCACATATTCTTTTGATACGTTTTCAAAAGGTTCGTACTTCCGATACCATAAAATTCAAATATATTATTTTTACTACTAGTCGTAGTATAATCTATAAGTACTAAATATTTTCTCAAAATATAATTTTATTTATAGATGTACCAGAGAAACATTTTTCAAGCACCCGGATTCACACTAATTTGAGAGTCTTACACGGTTACAGAAAACACAAAATATAATACAACATCAATTATATTAAATTCATGCAGTTATCATTTCGAATAATACCTAGTATAATATTATTGAGCAAATTTTCCGATATTATCAAACATCAGATTAGTTACCAATATCTACATCGATGACAATCACTTGTGGTTTTTTTCTTACGATAAATATTAATTACGTACAAATATTTTAGAACCGTTGTCCATCAGCATCCGTTCCGTGTCAAAATTCCGGTCAAACCACCATACATGGACCTTAATAGTGTGAAAGTGTGAATTACTAGTAATGGGTTTAGGCCGTTTAGGGAAAAAGGTAATAATAGTGTAAGAGGGTGTTCGATAAAAAAGCGAACAGTGAATCTCTTCGACGGGGCTTATATCGATAAATGAACAACCGATTATCATTTAGAAGAACCGGTAAATGTTTCTTCGACGTCATACAAATTTAAATTTTCCAATATTTTTTTTTTGAAATTAAAAATTGTACCCCAGTATGTACTTTTTGTGCATCCAATTTTATACGTTATATCGATTAAATATATCGATTTATATTAACACGCGTGACATAATAGAAAAGTATATTTTCGTTAAACTATTAATGCAGTCTAATATTTTTTAATTGTTATCCTTAATACTAATTTGGTACATATTGTCACATCGTTGCCATCTCTCTTCGTTCTTTTTCGTCTTTTTCAACGGTTTAATTTAAAATCGACTGATACATACAATTATTTTTCAATCGCTCCGTCCATCCGTATCCGTCCCGCCGTCAGAATACCGGTCGGACAGCCACAGACGGACGCGGAGGGTGCGGATAATGATTATTAGCGATGGTGCAGTAGGGGTGAACGTGTGGTGCAGAAGGGTGGCTGATAAAAACGCCGACCACTAAGGCTCTTTTCTCCGACAGATCCGGGAGGTCGTCTCCGTGTGAATTTATCCTCTCGGGCCGCGGACGCTGACATTTACGACTCGAGCACGTGTAATTTATATTATATTTCATACGCGCGCGCGCGTACTCTGAGAAGTCGGTCGGTACACGCGGCGTATCACGTACAATAATAATATTGTTATGATTGTCGGGCACGTTGTGTTTTTCGATTAGGTTTCGAAAACGGTTTGAAAACGGGGAAAAAAAGAGGAAAAAAACAAATAAATAAACGGGAACCTCCATTGTCGGGCGGCGCGCGCGTACGTATTATATTATTACGTGTAGTGTACGCGTCGGCCCCGGCGGTCTTTGTGCGCGTCCGATTTATTGGATCGCAGTCCGATTGTCGTTTCGCGGTCGCACAATGCGGCGACGATGACGGTGCAATATAGCAGAGGTCCAAAACGTATCGGAATCGCGTTTAGAAAATAATACACAATATATAGTAACTCGCGCGCACTGCTATAATATAATAATACACCACACGACAATATAATAATAAGTGAAACCGCGAACAAATATAAAATATAATATCATATATTATATAGTCACCGCTCGAAACGCCTCTTTTTGTTTATTTATTTGTTTTTTTACAGTCTCCGTCGTGCCCGAAATATATATACTAACATTTTCGTTCGGGTCTATTCATCGAAGCACACCGACCGTTCACCACTGCAGCTCCGGGAAATCGCCGTATAGAACTAAAATAATATAATACGGTCGAATTTCGAAATTCAAAAAGTGGTGAAAATCGTACAGTAATAATATATAACTGTGATTATTTTACGTGACTGCGGCGGGTCATCATGATGTCGACGAGTTGCCGCTAAGAACGTCGACTGTGTAAAAATTCGAAATCGCGTTGTCTACGGTAGACGAGTCGACGTCAATGACGTGTTGCAGACAGATGCGTCTCGTCCGAAAACTAGCTATATTGCTCGCATAACGATATCATACCTATGCCATTATTGTGTGTTCTTATACATACGCGTGTTATACGTGTGCGCATTATACCCTACACACATAATATTATATTATAGCATAATATACTCGAACGGCTATACAACCGACGTCGAGACACGTTTTTTGATTACGATAACACCGCTCGGCCCGATGACGGAGCCGATAACGTGCCTGTGTCTCCTTTGTGTCTGCCACGAAACGATTTTTTTACAGGTCACGTCTACCATGCTACACACATACACACACACACACACACACACACCAATACAGACACACATATGCGATCTCTCAAGAACCCACGTGGGCGCTCGTCGTGAGACGACCTGGTACACAGCAGTGCACGTGCAACCAGTGGATATAATATGGTTGGCCGGCCACGTACCACTTACCACTCATATGAGTGTGTGGAAAACAATAATAATGACGACGACGACGATAATACCCTCGGGGTGTATCGAAAAGATGGGATGAACTGTGTACGTAATACGTATAGTAATTCGATATTCCGATTTTTGTATACACATAATAATATATAATGTGTGTGTGTGTGTGTGTGTGTGTTATTATTATTATTAATATATTGCACACAAGAACAAAACGAGCACTAGAGATCAAGCCGGTGCCGAGATGAATATCGATCGGGCTATATATAACTACCTATATTTGGTTTCCGTCAGTGACAATTTGATATCTGGGCACATATATATCTACGACACTACACATTATTGAATTTAGAGATTTTAGTTTATGGAACAATTATGTCTCAAATAAAATCGTTATAACTATATCGTTTGGAGATCGCATTGTTTTATAATATTATATAAACATATATTTCAATCTTTCTTTATATCTTTATTGAATTTCATGACAGTCAATTGGAGTTCGTTGAAATTTGATATGTCGAATAACAAACGAAAAAATACAAAACGAGAACTATTGTTAGTTAATATCGGCATAAAATATATAAAACACATTAACAATAATAATGTATAGTTTTTGACACTACTGTAGGGGGACTTAAACCAAACATTTTTTCTTTAGAATTTTTGAATATAATAAAATAATAAAATTGAAAAAAAAATAATAACTTAACATTTTGTTTTTATGTTATTTTATTTCTGATATCAATTGATTTCACGACGTACCTATTATACACGCGCGATAATAATTTTTATAATATGTTCTGCAAATAATGTTTACCACATTGTGTGAGTTTGTCGTTTGACAGTTTAGTTAAAAATTAAGGATATAAAATAGATAACTATTAAATCTAAATATTAAGGGTATTATACTTGAATAAGTTGAAGGCTGTGAGAGACACTCTCTGTGTTTAATTTAATCAATATTATTGAAGATTTATGTTGGTACCTTGAAAATTTTATCCTTTTGGACATTAGGAAAACATATTTAGTATAATATATTATATCATAAAATCAATAATATAGGTTCAATTATATTATGAAATTCGGTAAAGAAAATTTGTTAGTACTTTGTTATCTAGAAACTAAAAATGAAAAATCATATTTTTAAATCAATAAATTGATCTTGCATATTCACGCTCCACTGCCACCTCGCAAACGTGCATCGTCTAATTGTGAGTCGTTGGAGAATAGATTTCATAACACTATAATAATATCAATCACCATGTTGTATTCTAGTTTTATCGATTTTCAATACGGTTTTCAAACGAGTATTATTATTGTTGTTATTATTAATATTACAGACGAATTTTATTTTCTGTTTTAAATATATATACTTCACACCTCGCATCGGATCGTACGGTTCACAGCGCACGGGCATTATTATATACGTGATTTCGAGTGATACGATTATTGCGGCGAAGAAGTGGCCAGCGAAGTGTGATCGTTTTACGATAAGGTGTACCTCCTGAGCAGCGGCTTAATGATGGGATTTGGTATCTTATCCCCCTCTCACAATACCTTTCTTTTATAAAAACTGACACACCATATTTGTGTAATTTTATTTTTTAACTCTATTCTATATTGCATAGAAGCAATACACACAAACTAAAAAGTCCTATACGCTATCTGAATAGAACTAAGATAATTTTATTTCGTAATAAACGCTATTTTACTATTGGGTTTGGATAAGTTATTGTATTATTTTTGTGTTGTATTGTTGTAGAAAAATAAACAATTGAGTAGTCAATATTATAACTAATAATTGTAATCAGTTAATTAATGTTACAAGTATTTTACGTAGAAAAAAATGTTTGGAGGAAAATAGGTAAAATGTACAACAATTTCGTCTCTACTCACAAACACAACCAAATTACAACACCATTTTACCGAGTTGTACAGCTTGTTAATATTTTTAAATTACGTGTACTTAGCCATCCGGTACGACGTTTGTTGTGGTAGATGACAGTTTTATATTAATTATAGTATTATGTTATTAAGATAATATAATATATTATGATCGCAATTGCAAAATCAAATTACTATCCCGTAGGTTTTCATAATTATAATCATTAATATTTTGAACCTTTTTGTTATTAATACTTTATCTTTTACGATAAACCTATTATTATATACAAATAGCGACTAACTTTAGAGTTTTTACAGACTATAGGTAAAAATGAAGAGTTCGTATTTTACGGTACTTAGTGTATACTGAAAATATAATAAAAACAATATTATATTTAATTATAACCAAGCGTTTTTTTTTTTATTATTATTATTATTATTCAAACTCAATAAAAATAAACAATATATTTTTATTATGACACAAGTCATAACTCATAACACTTATGAAATAAAAATATAATGAAAAACCTTAAAAATTATAGTAAACACAACAATTGCGGCTAAAAACAAGTAAATAATAATTATAAAAAAAAAATTAAATTAATACACATTAGAACTAGAAATACTTTGTTTGTGAAAGTCTGCAATGGACACGATACATATAACACCTATAATTGCCCATTCATCACACCATAGTACGTCGTTGAACTAGTTAAAAGAAGTCTTCGCGGTATTTACACACCGCTGTTACCGCCGCCGTTGGAGTTAAATTAGATCGCTCAGAAGTATCCACCCTTTTCGAAGTAACCGCCACCGCCTGCGTCAGCGTGACCGTACTTCTCACCCTCCTTGACACCTCCTTTCTTGGAGAATTCGGACTGTTGGCCGTGGTGCGCATGCTCGCCAGCTTCGGACTTGTGGCCCTTAGCTTGTTCGTATTTCTTGCCATGATCGCTCTCCGCCTTCTTTGAACCGTGACTCTCGTGGTAGCCTGTGTCAGAGTGACCCTTTTTCTCGCTTCCACCCTTTTCCTTGGCGTGCTTCTCTTGTTCATGTTTGTGCTCCTCGTGCTCTCCACCATCGTGCGACTCATCGTAGAACACTTCATCCTTCTTGTACTCGTCCTTATGATGTACTTTGTGGAATCCAGATGTCTTCTTGCCCTTCTTGTGTCCTCCCTTTTTCACCACTGTGATTCCTTTCTCGCCGTGGTTGCCATGATATGCCTCACCAAAATGCTGTGCCTGGTCCACGTGGCCCTTCTTTTCACCCGCCTTCTCGGCTACCTGTGAGTGCTTTTCGTCACTTCCGTAGTCTTCTTTTTCACCTTTGTCGTAAGCTTCCTCCTTCTTGAACGCTTTTTCCGCCTTCTCACCTTCCTCCGATTTGTGTCCTTCCAAGAACTTTTGGCCCTGTTCTTTATCGTAGTGCTTCTCCTTGTCGTACTCGCTACCACCACCATAACCACCAGCTCCGTGGCCTATGTACCGGCTGCCTTCATCTTTCAAATCACTGGAAATCTTGCTCTCAGCTGGTCGTTCTTCAACAATATCTTTGATGTTCTTGGGCACTGGTTTTGGTTCCTTGACGTTCCGGGATTTTGACTCTTCTAGTGACTCTTCATCCGTGTCATCGCTTTGTGGCTTTTTGGGCTTATACTTCTTTCGGTTACCCGGTGCCAAGTCCCCTCGTCGATGGTCAGGCACCAATATTGAATCTAAGTCTTCATCAGCATCAGTATCAGCTGCAGGAGGTTTCGTTTGACGACGTTCTTCAGGGAATCTGAATGGTTTTGGTTCGTCCCCAGCACGGACTCCACCTCGTGTTGACGGATGTTTGTTATACGCTCGGTACTCGGAATGTTCTGGTTCCGAGTCCCGGTGCGTGTTTCTCGCTCTGTACGAGTTGTACTCTCTGCGAGGTACCTTAGATGTTTCGACTACACTGTACGAGCTGCTCACCCCCGACGTATCACCAACCGGAAGTATTTCCACGTTGGAACCCAGGCCGAGGTATGAGTTTTGTAGCTGTCGTTTATGTCGGGCCACTACCGATATGGAAGTAATGGCGAGGAGTGGCCACACGGCGACGATCATAGCGACACACCTTAAAGTCAACATCGCAATGATCGTTAAACGTGCCGACCAAAGTACCTTTAGTCAAACTGTGCACGGAACGAGTGAGTTACGTTAATACAACTGATCACGGCGATTGTTAAAATGGCGACTACAATGATTAATAACAGCCGATAAAGTTTTCGAACGATTATTTCAATATTAATTGTCCCGAACGGTGTTGAACGTGTACTGACGATGCGTGTCAGATTTTCTTCTTATATGTATTCCGGACGTCCCCCGTCAGCGAGCGGCGCTGGTCGTTGGTTCGAAACGAATCGGTTGCGAAATCCGTCGTGAAAATTCTCGACGAGAAATCATCCATAAGTCGTGACAAGGACGAACGTTTAGGTTTTTCTCCGTACCAACCGTCACCAACACCGCCACCGACTACACCGCGTTTTCCAGGGTCGCGCGTGTGAGGTTACGCGTGTAATATATCTGCAGCAGTGCACACACACATATTAATAATTATTATAATAATGTATCGTTTATACACCCGTTTTCCTTTTCGGGGGAAAGCGAGTAGTAACTACATCGATATCTTCAAGGGTACGTTCGTGTCTGGCGATGCATTGCACGAGCCTTGGACCATCCGATGGACCGTATAATAGACAATATCATTCTAAACTAGCTCGTTTGATCGGCCATCGTAGCATATTACCATTATTTTTAGTATGACACACGGTCTGCTAAATTCAATCGTTAGACAAAATTAAAGTCATAATTTTTATCGGTATTTGTAAGACTGAATACTGTACCATGCCTTTTGGGCACTTCATAGACATTTAACACTTATACGTATATATTAAAAAAATTGTAGGATCAGATCAAAACAGTTTTAAAATATAATACTTGGTTTAACTGTTTGTTAAATTTTTATCTTCATCAGGATACGGTGTGTTGACTCGGACGACACACCTAACGAGTTTATGTTTATAAATTAATATTTTTCGGTCGACTTCACTTTTTAACCAATTGAAACAAAACTGATTGTACGATATCGCGTTCGGTTGTTTGCACGTGTAGTTTACACCACCGCGCACTACTCCTGTATGAAAACATATTTTTATTTTTTTTATTAAACTTCCCATATGGTATTAAATTTAATCGAGAATTATTTGCATAATGATAGTCCCACTGCGACATACGCTTGAAAATAGACAGCAGCACGCGCGTGCATTATAGACAAATTGCTATTAGTATTAGGTATGATATACATATACACGCGTGTCGGACACCCGGTGTATAATATTATATTATGATAAATGCACACACGCGCGATGCAATCCAAAAAAATTAAGTCGAAACTTAACCCTTTCGGTTTGGCCTCCGTTTAATAATACCACCATTGGATGGACGCGTCACCTGACAACATAATTGCCCGTGAAGCAATTTACCGTGGAAAATGCAATCGTGTTCAGTAGAGTATAAAGCGCGCAAGTGGATAGGAAATGGAACACAAAAATACCGACGAGACCTATGTCGTGTGCATCGCACATGATGTTCCTTCGGGTAATTAATAAGTTATTGTTGTGTTATTATGATTGTTAGTAGAGCATGACCTCAAACTGCCGCTGTTGCACTGACCGGGGCGGCAACGATGACACATCACTATAAAAGCAAGCATCGTACTCGTCATAGTTGAAATAGAAGTCCATCATTATTGTGCGTAGGTAGGTACACTATTATTATTGTAGTGATGTTGAGTGGTCGACTGTTTAATTGTTGTTTTTATAAAACAATCGATTTCCGCACACGTACTTAAACATAACAGTATATAGCTATTATACAATATTATACGGTTGTAGTACTGAAAGAAAAGAAAAAAATGATTAATGATCTGTAAAATGAGTGTATGAAGTAATGTATAACGTATAATGTAATTTACACTAAAAATGATTAGTGTATTCGATTTAAGTAATCTAATTGTCTAATAAAAAAAATAAGAGTCAAATGACCTAATCGTACGCAGCCTAAAATATGTACTATTTCGTTTTATACATTTAGATAAAATATGTCTTGTTGTTACCCTTTATTAGCTTTATTACCCTTTTTACCTACTACCTATATGGTTGTATTGATTTTAATGTTATTATTCTATATCATTATTTAGTATTATCAGTGGTGAGAATAACACACCCTTAATTACGCGGAACTAATATATTAGAATAATCTTCGCCCACACTTGAATACAACACTAGTTCTATCAGTTCTATCCACATGCAGGTAAGCATAATAATATTATATATTATTAAACATCTATGCTTCTAGGACGAAAACAAGTCATATTCTCCGATCTCTACCAACACATTGGTATACGTGATATTATGTACAGCGTTATACAATACAACAACCATGATTGTGGCGATAATAATTAATGCAATATATGTAAACATAGACCCCCAAACGAAGCAGCTGCTGTGCGTCATATAATATTATAATTCGGACAAACCGCATTCATACATAATAATAATACATGTTGCATAGCAAATAAATCGTTTGGGTTTGGTTTCGGTGACTTGTGTCCACTGCGTCGCAAATCGACGTATCGGAAATCAGTATCCCGGATGGTGCATATCTCGAGACACGATGCAATTCAGAGGGGATGGTCACGTAATAATATAGTCACCGCGTTAGGTCGTATATTATATTATACGCGCGCATAACATTATACATAAAACAATATAGTAATATTATAATAATATTACAAATCGTTAGCAGCGGTGGCTGCAGTGTACTATTCATATATGTCCGTGTGTGCCGTGCACAGTTTGCGTGTGTGTGCGAGCCGCTGAAACGACTCGTGTAATTGATGTTTTTCGGACAGCAGACGACGCAAGTGTGCGTGTCTGTGCGTGCGATATTGCATGTGCATAATATATGAACACGCGCGGTGAATATAATTAGCCGTCGAATATTATAATATTATTATTATACTGTGTATATTTGTGTACGTCAGATGTTTCACCGGAGGGTGGGTGGGATGGGTTTGCGTGCAGTCCGACGACCGTCCGTCCGGCGGCCAGGAGGTTTCCGCCATCACCACGACCATCGGTCTGCGTTGACCGCCGCGGGGTCATAACACGCCGAACCCCCCCGGAAGGGTTAGAGGTGAATCCTTCCCCAGGCCCGAAGAGTTTTGTTTTCCTACACGTTGTTACACGTCGCGTGTGTTTGTGTATATTTTATTGAAACCATCGGTGTTTTTACAATATACGCGCGTATGTATATATTATCATTTTAGTAGGTTTTGTTTGCACAACGATACCGCGCCGGCCGCACTGCACATACGAGGTACGTATTATATTATATATTACGCGTATAAAATATGTATAACATTATAGTCGTGAAATAATAAACTACGGTGTATAATATTATAATAACACGTCGACGGCGTAAAAAAATAAAACTTCCGGCCGCCAGATATCACGATATTATGATATACTCGTGTGGGTGTGTGATTTTGGCAGTCCTAAATGTGTGTGTTTATTTACGTGATTGACTGCAAGACGTGTAGGTATATATACACACCTTTTCGGCTAGGCGTTATTATAATCGTCCGTTAATATTAACATTAAATTGATGAGCAACATATTATTATACAGTCAACGAGTACCTACTTAGACACTTATATATAATAATAAGCCGATTGATTACATTTGCGTAAAACTTTTTCGTCCTTGTGAAAACTAACAAAGTAACTGTATATTATGCATTATATTTTCATTTTTTATTGAATATAATATGACATCTTTTGTTCAATTATTAAGGTTTGACATGTTTCATTGTCATTCGAAATTAAAGAGCCTATAGGCTATAACAAAAACATAGTATACTACCAACTAAGTATATAATGCAACGTTAAAATGCGTAATACGTAATAAAAAACGCTAATATTATATTAATATTATTACCTCATTATCTTAAATTATGGTTTTCTAATCATTTTACTTTTGATGCTTAAAAATACGGTTGATAAATCTATTTATTTTTTTCAGTTTCCCACTTGTACGTGAATGTACTAGGACTAAAAAGATCTTGTAAAATTCATTAACTGAAAATCAACAAATGGTCACTATCTTTAAAGATTTTAAATCAAAGTTATATTATCACGTGTGCTTTCAACCTAATGTGTCCGAAAAACTAAAGATTATTATTTCACGTGTTTGGTACACAACCGAAAAACTACAACGATATTATAACACCAAGTCATGTTTTGGCCCAATACTGTGACGTTATTTAACATTGTTCATGCGTGAGCAACGGTTGTCATAATAGATTATCGACTCCAAGGAGACTATATACGTAAACGGGAGCTAAATGTTCGATTGGAGGTCCAACAATTAATGGCGTATTGTATTGTATAATATTTGCGTGTATACGATGGTATAATAAATCGCGCATTAGTGTTTGTATGTATATAGGTTCACGTCATATAGAACCACATTATTTTATTATTATTATCATAATAATTATTGTTGTACTCGTGCGCGAAAATGTCCTTAGACGGGCGGCGGCCCCGTCAGCGATGCATATGAAAACGAGCATGACACTAATTAAAATAAAAAATAATAATAGTAATAATGAGAATGGAAAAAAAACTAGTAAAATACGCGTTAAATCGCCAAACGTTTGTCCTACATGGATAAAGTTCCGTAAAAATACGCGTTAACAATCAGGCGAAGGGCATCACGTCCGGGCCGCGTCCAGCCCGGTTAATTAAACGAATTTACTCAGACGAAATTATATTATATTGTATTATCATTATAATTACTCTAGACCGCAGCAACTGCCGTACTCCATGTAGAGAGCCTTCTAGGGAAATAACGATTATTATTAGATATTTTTGTGTCAGTTGTGAGCATAATGTTTTTTCTACCTTTCTTAGGATGACGTAAACTCTGAATTTTATATTAATCAACTTGTATATAATTGTAAACGAGAAAGTGATTATGCATAATTAAACTACTTCCAATATACGTACAGTAGAAAATAACTAGGTGAGCAGCTTGGGGGATGGAATCCATACATTATATTTGTAATATTTATTAGATACGATAATTAATATTACAGTGGCTACCACTGCTGCCAGTTGGCTCAACAAGGAACAACGACTTATGCATTTTAAAAATAAACTCCATTGGACATTCGATCAACGGGGACCCAAAAATAAAAAACGCATCTTCGAACGAAACACACATTTGATATTTTTGTCCATTTCTGTGTTTGTGGAAAATTGTACTCGAATAGAGTAATTGGTCATAAAATAGAAATTGTAAAAAAAATGGAAAATTTGGGTTTGCTTACTAGTTAGCGATCTTGACCACATTCATCGTGTGTACAATGCATGTATTGTAATATAAAATAAAATTAGTATAAATACCTATGCCACTGCGGCACTGCTCCTTTACGTCAAAAAATAAAAAATAAAAACCTCGAGGAAATCTATTGCTGCCAAAACTCAAGTCTGACTGCTGAAAAAATTATTGAACCTGATTAGCATAAATACAATAATTTATAGGTAACACAAAATATACAGGTAACCAATTTGATGTAATTACTAAGTACTTATCCATATCCGGTGAATCAAGTTTATTATGTTGCTGGTTTCAGAATAAAGTCATTTTTTTCTCCGGTCACTTTTTTTCAGGGTGGTATGGAAAAATGGAAATCAAGTTTCAGCCAAAATCTACAGTCCAAATGGAAGGTACTACTTTGTAGTGGTCACAATATATCAAATTTTTAAAACTAGTGTGATAACCATCGAACGTTCGCTATGATTTATTATTGCTTTCGAATTTAAAATCACAATCCACAGCTCTCCTCTCGACCACTCTAGGGGAGTGTCCAACTGCATAATATCCTGTCTAGTTTTTTCAAACATATAATAATTCATAAGAGTAAATTTCACGCAACGATTCACAACTTGATAATAATATGATTATTTGAAAAATAAAAAAAATATGCCACATGATCAATAAACAAGAACATTGCAACTACTCGAACTAGCTGAATAATCTATTTCGATACAAATTTGAGTGACGATACGAGTACAATACAATCACCTCTTCAGTCACGTATTTACGTCCCGCATTGATATCTTTTTCGCACTCTGGTCGTCGTCACAAACAATGTAACTGATTTAAATAATGTCAACGCAAATTTGACAGAGTGTCGATTATGATGATAATAATATTGTAAGACAATAATAATTATTATACACGAATACACCCGCATAATATTATAATGCGATTTAGCACCAACAACTGAACTGCGGTTCTTCGTACATCGACAACATAATCGTGTGAACAAAACACTTTTTTAATCATCTATTTTAAAACTGTTATGACATTTCGACTGAAGTTTTCAACGAGGTTGTCGTGTAGGTCGTACTATATTTTCGCTGATTAAAATTTCGAGAATCAGCTAATCTTAATAGTGTATACTGGCGGCATGTCGCTATATTCTATATGTGTAATTTAAAGTACGTTCCTGTGTTTTACAATCGCTATTTACTTATTTTAAAACATTATCAAAAAGGCATTTTATTAATTCATTTTCTGCAATATTAAATACTGAAAATCCATTATTACGACAAAATAATATTTAAAGGGAATATATATTAAAAAGGTGTTTAAGGAATTATATATTTTTTTTAAGCCATGAAATATTAAGTATTTACAATTTAAATTATAATCAAATTGTGTACCGATAAATACGTAAATTTCAAGGGGCAATAATAAATCAATACTAAAAGTTGCATATCTAATTAGTTAAATTGTACTATAAAGGTTAGATTGTAATCATCATCGATAACGACTATAAAATAAATAAATGCTATTTTGGGTATACCAGTTTGGTCTGAATATACAAATGATTGGAAATGACTTGGTGATACTTTTGAAAAAGTCGATTCGAAAGTCCAAGTTTCGGGCAAGTGATAAAACTGAGTGAACGTTTTAACAAACTTTGTAAATTACGACTCTCGAAGAGCGAACTGACCTTTGAATTTTGAGTATAGATACCTACTTCACTATACTTGAATGCGACTATTCACGCAAGACGTACGTCACGATAACCGCAATATTCTCGATCCGACCAAACGAGGGTACGGTAATGATAAAGTCATTAGAAGTTTCACCTTGTCAAAATAATAATAATTTGGAAAATAATATTCTACAGTCCGCGATCATAACTTGCAAGCTCCAAGCAAGTTAACCCGATTATTATATAATATTATGTATAATATATTATAGGTTAAAAGTCAGTGTTCGCTGTTGTGGGTTCCTAAGTTCTCGGCGTGGCACTGCCCAACGGTGGGGTGCGGGGTGTAAAAAAAACCACGAGCGCACACGACAAGTACTACAGCCTCTCCGCCGCCGCCGCGTCCCAGCCCGCAGAGAGCTGCCAATGACCCCGAGCTTAGATTTGTTTGCGTTCCGTCTCTGTCTCCGCGACTGCACTGAAAACCGGTTTTCCCGTGACCCAACGACGGACGACGGCGCGCGCCCGTTACGTTTCCTCCGAGAGAGGGAAAACTCGTCTCCGAGGACGTATATTTATATATTATACGCGTACTATATTACGATTATACTCTATTATAATACACATATAATATGTATATACCAAACGCACTTACTATTACTACTATACTACTATTACTACTACTACTACTATTACTACTACTACGATTACTACTACGATTACTACCAATATTTTACTATTTATACTACGCATGATATTACGAGGAAAAAAAATTATTTTAAGACGACCGCGACACCGGTCACTGCGGTTTGAACCACTTCTCGTACATAATATATTATATTTTTATACCGCGGGTATTACAATATATTATGTGCGGTGTACGTCGCAGCCCGCAGATTGGTAACGTATCGTATAATACCTTTAAGCAGTTTAAGCCAATGCACACACATAATATTATAATACGACCGGTTCAAGCGAACGGCCGCTGCAGTTTTGCGCGCGTATAATATTATTATTATAATATGATGATTTTAATAGAATATAATATTATTTATTATTTTTGTCGTTTTTTTTTTTTTGGCTCCGCTGATGCGTCTGTCTGGACGACGAAACGCGACGCGTGTTTTTACTTTTTACCGCCAAATGAAAAAATGTTAATTTTATTTTAATATAGGTACATAGAGCGCAAAAAGCAATTGTCCAAATCAATA
Organism: Aphis craccivora; assembly: GCA_009835225.1. Lineage (NCBI taxonomy): Eukaryota > Metazoa > Arthropoda > Insecta > Hemiptera > Aphididae > Aphis > Aphis craccivora. Next base: position 117,720 of record VUJU01000063.1, read on the forward strand.
ACAAAAATATTTTGCTCGTAATTTAATTTCATCGTACGAATATCAAAGATATCGAATTAAAATGTTTTTCATTTAAAAGATTTCAATTGTACATACAAATGACAAGGAGTATTAATTATTTCTTGAATACCTACAATAATTATAGTCACTATACAATATACATTATAGTGAGTCTAATGATGTGATACACTCCGTCAAATCGTATTTCACTTTTCATTAACTTTACTAGTAAAAATCAAAACTTTCCGTTATTTCGTATTTTATACTTTAATCTATCAATAATTAATATAATATTCAATAATGAAAACGGGTTAAAAATGCACTCTATATTATTTATAAATAAATATAAATCAATTCCAAAAATGAGATTTACACATTAAATTAACGGCAAAGTCATTTAATATAAATACTTCGACAATTAGAAAAACCTAAAAAGTTAACAAAATAAGAACTTACTGTTGTCATTATAAACATAAACCTTTTCAACATTTAAATGGACCGCTGATTTAGTAAAATAATTATTTAATAATTAAAAATGTTAACTTTTTGTTACGGTTAAAATAATTAAAGAAAAAGTGTATTTCGTTAATAACAAAAACTATATTTGACGAGGGTGTTTAAGCACATTATTCTTTATTGTGAATTCTCTGATTAAAATGTTTTTTTTTTTTTTAATGATTTAGAGGTCTACTCATTACGATATAATACTATAACTTATAAGAGTTATAAAGAATTAATATTGTAATCATATTTCAATAGATCCCTAAAAGGTTATAGTAATATAATAAAATGATAATATTATACATTATTGTGTATTAAAATATTGTTATATCACAGATTTTAATACACATTTAGATTTAAAATTACCGTCATTTTTAAAAAGTAAGATAAAAATTCTGACTTCGTAATCTCAAAACTCATTTATCAAAAAGTATTTTGATATTATATAATATATAACAATCAAATCTTGTAATATTCCCTGTATATATTTTTATTGTGACTTTTCTTTACAATAGAAGATAGCCTGTTATAACAATATTATCGCGATCAGGTACATTATATACTCGAGTATAAATGACAATAATACGAATAGGTAAGTAATAAATTATTATTATAACATTTGATTTTAGTTCATTGCACTGTATTAAAAAAAAATCTATAAAAGTGTTGAATGCTCGACGATATTATAGGTCAAAACTGAGAAAAAATGTCTCAAAATATCAATAAAACCTACAGTAAATTATAATGCATTATATTACACTATTATTTTAGATTCTGAAAGAATTGATAAATATATTTATTTTATGATGTGTGTTTTTTTGTTTTTATGTTTGTGTACAGCATAACTTATTGAAATAATGCTTCAATTTCAAACTTCGGGGGCGATTTCCGATGGAAAAGTGAATAATCTTGGTACATTATAGAGGTTAAAAGTAAAGATTTTCTATCAGTTTTAAAAAAATTCAGGAAAAATAAAGTGACGGAGAAAGGGACATTTTTACTCAAAACAAGTTTTTGACAAAATCCATTTTTTTTTATATAGTTGTAACTCAAAAACTAATCACTATAATTCCTTGAAATTTTCACCAATCTTTTATAATAGCATTTTATATTAACAGTTAAATGTTCAAAATATTCTGGATTATTTTGACCTTTATTTATAGACAACTGAAATTTTCGACTTTCATAACTATTTTTTTTTTTTTTTTGAAATGCCGATAAAATAATGTTGGATCCTCAAAAAAAAATTAAAAATTTAATACAAGATTTCTTATAAGTCGTTCTCATTGTTGTTATCTAATTGTAAGCTTTTAAAGTTCAAACACTTTATAGTGATCTACTGTGTGTCCGAGGTCCACTCGATACCTACAAGTGTACAGTTAAGCATTACCTACTCGACCACCCTTTTGTGGATTTGGTTATAATATATTACATTAATGTAGGTAGGTACACAATGTGAGTACCTGCACTCATTTATATTTTAATTTGTTACCAAGAGAACAAACAACATACTATTTAAATACATTTAAAAATAATCGAATCACTTGTAGCTGTAATGGCTCGGTCAAAATATGTGTAGACTTGCTAAACGCTCTAAAAGCCAACCGCTCCTACTTGGCGTAGGGGGAGTAACTGCCGCTGGAGAGTTAAGATAAGAACTGCACATCTGTTTTTCACAACATAATTTTTTAGTAGGTACTTATTTAGAAAAATAATGATTATTTAATCTATTTTCTGTCAATTTAATCGATTTTAATCTAAAATTAGTAATTGAATGTTTGTGGTTCGATCCCGAGATAACGAAAAAAAGTTTTTGTTGATTTTTTTCAGTCATTGTTAAAAAATAATAATCAAAGCAATTTTGAAAACTATCTTGAAATTATAATTTATAAAAATGTTGTATAAGTAGCTATGAGTTAAAAATGTAATACAAGATTTTCCATAAGTTTGGTTTACAATAATTATAAAATAACTTAAATTTTAAGATCTTAAAATATACCCTAGGCTTAAAAATCATCTTGGGTTCAGAATCATTTTTCGTATACAATGATACATATTATTTGATTCAAACTTAACAAATAAATAATACAGAGCTGTTTCCATTTTTAAAATTTAAACTGTGTAAATCAAGCTCGAAGTTTGCCTGTTGAGTTTTTTAGTATTACAATTGTAACGCGTGATAATATATTTAAAATAAATCTTTAAATCATATTTTTATGTACGATGTAAATATACACTGTATATTATTATTATATATTATACAATCGTTTGTTTGTCTATTTTCGATGTTCTCCGGCGAGTCCAATGAACTCTTCCGGGCAAGCCTCGACTATAGCTTGGCTGATACACAGAGAGAAAGAGTGAGAGAGAGGAGAGAGAGAGAGAGAGCAAGCAGAGAACTGACGACGACGACGGCGATTAATATAGGAGACGAATCCACGTCTTTTTCTTTGCAATAATGGGCGACAGACACTGTTGCAAGTCGCCAACGAGCACTCTGCCACCACTTCCACTACATCATCGTCGTTGTCGTCGTCGGGGTCTATATGCGGCGCGTTTTCCGTGTTGTGATCGGATAATGGGCTGGAAAAAGCAAACATTAACATAGAGCGAAGACGACGACGGCTATCAAATGAGTCGGGATCGCAGTCAGCGATCGGTAGTGGTAGCGGCGATGGTAGGTGGGGGAGGGGGAGTAACGCACAATAGGAGAAGCCGTCTTATTTATGTACACACACACGCGCGCGCCTGGTTGAAGCCTTAATAGTTGCAACCGTGATGATGGTGGCGACGGAGTCCTGCACAGGATCGCGGAGATCGACGGTGCGAGAGGAGGAGCAGAGGAGTTTATTATACGCACACGCACACACACACACACAATATACTCTGGTACAAGTCTCTGCGCAGGCATTAGAGTGGCGGTAAGGAGCGGATAGTGTGTATGCGCGCGTTGAAGTCTATATGGCGATACGGTGGCGGAGAGGTAGAGGTCTTCGTTGGGCGCAGGTGTACAGATGCGGTTTCGCTAGGCAAGTATAAATCCAGCTATTGAGTTTTTACCTATATACACATACACGCGGAGTTCGTAGGGCGTGGCGGTGGGTGGTGAAGGGTTTTCTTTCTGAAAACCAGTTTATATGAGTTGACTACCAAGTTACGTGATTTGTAAGACAACATCTCTGCTCCTCAGAGTGTATAGACGCGTACTATATATATATATATATATTGGTGTGTGTGTGTGTGTACCTGACGTGGTGTGTTCGTTTACCCCGCCCGGTCGTTTCCAAACGCGACGGACCAAACAACAGCGGGGAGCGCACTCTTCGCCTCCCCCAGTGCCCGTTATTAACGTATTATTATTATCGTAAACCTAAAGATGTTATATATATATATATATATATATGTAACATTATCGTTGTCGTCGTCGCCCCGTGGCCAATTAATTTGTATATACATAATATTATAATATGTATAGACGCTCGGATTTTTTATACGTCGAGAGGAAAATAAATGATAAAATAAAAACACTAATATAATATTATATTATAATATGTGATTCCAACGCATGTTAAAATGATTTAATGTATCGTAACCGTGACTGTCAGCGTCCTAAACGAGTTTCAAAGATTGTATTACAATAGTTTTTATTAAGTTCTAAAATGTCCTCCGACATAAGTATCGAATAAAGTTTTGTTTGAATGCTTTGTTCGGTGCTTTCTTCACCATACAAAAATATTTTTATTTTACTTTTAATAACTTGTAATGAATCAGTCTTTTAGATAAGGTCATTTCTTAGTTAGAAGTAATGATACACTATTACAACGATTACAAATGAATTGACAATTTTCATGTCCGCAAATTTTAAAATATTTGTTACAAATAGTGACTAATAGTGTATGATAAGTTATACGTACCTATTATTTATGTATAACTTTGAAAGGCCTATACGAGTTAATATTTAACAAATAAAAAGCTTAAAGTAAAGAAAAATATTAACTTAACTAGTGCATACATTTATTTTTATTATTTGTAAACATTAATTGTTTTTCTTTGATTATGCTACTATTCATTCTTTTTGCACACTATCTGTAGTCTTGTTAGAGTTTAAGAAATTACATGGTAATCAACTAAATTATTTCGAGAAATATTTATTTATTTAATTTTGTATTCAAAATAATTGTACCAAATATAATTTCACAAAAATAATTATTTAATTAGTTTTGAAAATTATATATATTATATAAACTAGCTGAGATTAACTAACCCACGGGATGTGTACGTAAGTTTATAATTTCTAAATTTTAAGTTTCAAAGTTATATCAATTTGTATTTACTACGGAGGATAAGATACAATAATGTCTAATCTCGTAGTTTTTATATAGTTGGTATAACAACCTGATTTATTTATTTATTTTTTTTTAAAAAAATTTCAGATTTCAACCCTTTACAATTACAATTTTGAAAATCAAGTGTCATGGTGACACTTATGAAGGTATTTAGAACGATTTTGTGAAAAAAAAATTGAAAAAAAGTTAAATAGCGTAATCACAAAAAGGGTACATCAAAAATACCTATTATTTTATATATATATAAACTTAAGAACTACTAAAAGTATAGACAGTTAGAAGGATTCTTAAACTAAAGTTATTAAATTGATTAGAAAACTGACTAATTAATTTAGATTAATTAGATTAATTATTTTAAAAGTCTAGATTTTTCAAAAACTTTATACCCAACTTTTTGTATATAATCATTCTAAATAAAAGATAATACTTTAAAACACTTTTAAAACGATAATTTTGTAGCAAAAACGTTTTATTAGAGGGCAATAAAATAACTTGAGTTAAAGATAGAAAGTAGGCTATGGTTATTTATATTTATATTTTATTTTTTTAAATAAATATATTAAACAGACACCTAGAACTTAAATAGTTATACATTAAGTAATTAAATTATTATGATTCATAAACCATTCGAGCGGCGTAATAAACTTTACATACAAAATCAGTTACTTATTCAATATTTTATTATAGTGCACTTATATGTCACACTCATAAAATCAAAAATGAATAGTCTATCATAAAAACGTCAGTGTTTGATATTGTGTAACAAAACTAAACGCTATAGTCACGCTACAACGGTCCGATTTATAGGAAAAATGTCCTTGTTAACATCGGAAAATATTAATACGCGCTCATATTATATCTAAGTACGATCTGTAACCATTATAACGTTATAATATATAATAATACGTGTGTAGGTACTACTTGAAAACATAATTTATTGGGACCAAATCATACGACGGAGGTATAATTAAAATCTCTGTATATAGAGATATGATCTATAGCATGCACATAATATAATATATTATTATTGCATGTCAATACATAAATTTTAAGTCCTTTTATATTATAAATGCACACCGTTTTGAAACATGTCTTTTACGCAAACTAAAATATGAATCGAGCGTTTTGTATATTAATTATATAGTATAATAGTAGCGTATATTATTCTCAGGTGTTAATATACTGCAGTTATTGCATTCAGCACCCGTTAATTGGTATCTAAAATATAAAGGCTCCACTAAAACTTTTAGGGTCAAATACTTATACAGTTATAAACATTTGCAGATAACAAGTCATTACTAGCATTTAAATGGACAAATATCTTAGAATTTGGTATATGTGTTTGACTAAGTATTTCATTAAAATGTATGAAAAAACTATTTTCTTTTACAGAAACCATTTCGTTTTTTAAATCATTTATAAAAGATTCTTCTCTATTAGGAAATGTATTTTATAACCGTTTTTAACCTTCATCACTATGATTAGAGTATCCATAAACGAAATAAAATATTTTTTAATAAAATTGCATTCAATCATACATCATATTATAATATCATAAAATCTATAAAAATAGTACAAATACAATATGTTTGAGATTTATATTTTTTGTATATTTGTATATTTTCAATTGAATCATTGAATAAACATTGAACATATTAATATAATATATTATTATTATTATTATTAAATGATTTATATGCAATTTTATATACAATTTTAAACTTAAAATGCTTACAAAAATTGCGAAATGATGGCGCCACGCGTATTTTTCAATTGATAATAGCTTGTAAACAATATTAAATTGAAGTAGTTTATTATTATATTATATACACCTATTAATTTATTTTATTATTATTATTATTTTTTTTTTTGGCGCCAAAAAGTCCGTCAAATCTTGTCCAGGCTAGGCTAATGGTCGGTCGGCTACGGACCTAGGCAGTGGTTTGAAAATAATATTGTTTAATATACGTAGATCCACTCGGCCTTCGCTCTTCGACCCATCGTTCGTTTCGAGACACGTTCGAGTGCTCATTAAATTACGATCGTCAACTGTCGTGCTATGGTAGCACGGAAGCCGTACGATTTTTATTTTACGATGTTTATATAAATATAATGATGCATAGGTAAGTCTCTAAATTTCAGAGCAGACGACGACGTTGTCGTCGTCGTCGACGCCATCGTCGAGCTCATCAAATCGCCAGTGCACTAACCCGCCTGCGTCCGTAATATGGTTCGTACAACGCACCATAATATATATTATATTATATTTTTTAATATTATCTATATACCTGTATATACACGATGTACGTGTGTAATTTCCGTGACCCCTCCGGCTTCGTCCTGTCACGGAAATTGTTATTAATCTGTAGATACTCCGGGGCACTGCTGAGACGAATAGACGGCGGCGGGTATGGCGACGATGAGACGAGACGAGACGGGGTGCTCTCGCGCTACCGTTTTTTTCTTTTCCTACAACAGACAGCACATTATTATTATATTTTATGCGTTTGATTTGTTTTTGTTATTATTTTTTTATGTATATATATATATATTATATCGTCCAAATTGAACAACACGTCTAGTTAAAATTAAAATAGTCGCTGTACGATGTACGAGACGAGGCTGCAACGGTAGCTAAATACGCATAATTTATTTATTTAACAGGCTGAATCAAAAAAACAATTTTTGTATCTAATACATTTATAGAACTTAAATCTATTTAAAATAAAGTATTAAATTATAGTAATAATAACAAAAACAAACTCGTTAAGTAGTGAATTAATAAATTATCATCATTATAATGTAGTAATAATAAAAATAGTAACTTATAAACAGGAGATAATAATATGAAAATAAAAAATGCTCAATCGAGTAAAAATTAAATAAATCCACCTAAAGTCTAAACATAATTTTCCAACTTCATTATTCTATTTTTAGAAACAAGATCATATTTTGTCCTTTAAATTATATCATAAGATTTTTTTGTACCTATACATCTAGTTAGACAATTTAATAGGTATAGTTTGATAATAAGACTATACAATATAAAATTAATATATGTATATATATAGTAAAAAAAAAGTTGATTTATTACAAGTCTAGGAATATTAAAGTTGAATTAATATTCATAACTATATGTTTAAGTTACAGTAATCGGAAAGTCTATGAACTCTTATCTCAAATATTATTTCGTTTGCAACCCATAATAAAGATGTTTCTATGATTCATACATATTAAATTATTATAATATCGTGAAACGCAAAATATTGCAATATATTAAATCGTAGATTAAGACTTTTCCCTAAAAAACCAGCCCACTGCTGAGATAATTGTGTTATTACGGTCGTATTAAACATTATGTTATACATATTATACGTTTAAAACGATGGGAATCGTTTCACTTCTGGTGTTTACACGCGAGTTTTGATTGATGGGACGCATATATGCGCACCGACTGAACAGATCGGTTCGAAAGGATCGAACCGATCTTTTGAAACGATTGTGTCTAAAGAAACCCGTGTACATATTATATACAATATATATATTATATATATTATATAAAGGTACGGTGATCTTAGCTGAAGTCGTATTATACATACGAACCGGTCGTGCGTATACAATGCCTATATATTATAAAATATTAATAAGAATTACATTATAATACGAGTGGTATATAATATTATATTAAATTCGGAGGTTTTTCGTCTTTGTAATAGATGTTCTTTTTAATATTATTTCAAAAAAGCAGCTTGACTTAAAAACGTGACATTGTCGTTAAAACCTATCGATATTTCCACCATTATTTACAATAAAATTGAAGTATAATATTAATAATTCATTAAATTACTGATTTTTGAAATTTTTAAGTATGACTACCTGTTTACATTATTATATCTAGTGGTGATGTACATTTAGTGTTTTGGAATAAGAATTAACCCACATTATACTTGGACAATATTTTTTACAATTTATAAAATATTGATGGTTTCATATATATTACTAACATTTCCAAATCCGCATTGCTTTCCTATCGTGCAAACGTATCACTATTAGAACACTCAGTTAAATAGCTCTAAAACTATTCGTTAAAAGTTCTTTTTATACATATCTAAATATAAAAAAAATGCATCTACTTAACAATTTATAGTTAATATTCAATCTATATTTGGAAAAAATAAGTTTATATCGCCACAAGGTCGATTAAATGGTATAATTTTATGAAAATATCTGCTTGTTTGAAAATATAGTACTCTTATACCCTTAAAAATTAAAAAAATCATAATTCGAAAAATATTCATTATTAAAGAAATAAGTGATCTCATGCATGGCAAATTACTCTGTTAACCTATACCTATCATCGTATTGCGATCTAACAAAAATCGTACAGGAATATGATCCGAAACATAAATTGTTCGAACTATTGCCGCGCAGTTTTATGATACATATAAATCTCATCACATTAAATATACGAGTGCGTTTTTATTATTATTTATTATATTATTATCGTCGACGGAGCCATCGTATACTTATGATTATGTTAACACGTGCGCGTACACACATATCTATATTATATATAATATATACATAGGTATAATACACAGTTCTACAAGTATATACCTAGGCGTATTATAGTATATTATAATGGCTATAAGAGTACACCCATCCATCGTGTACTTGCCGCAGTGTGTGTGTTTGTATATAATATACGAGTAGTGCCTAACTACACACACACATATATATATATATATATATATGTTGGGTGGTTAATTCGATGACGAGTATGTTTTTCGGACGATGCGCGTAATTGTACATCAAATATTCTGTTATATACGATGCAGTGCAGCAGTGGTACAATAAAATAATAATAATGATACTGCAGTACACACTATATAGTATACTATATACGCATTATATAGCGTATATGTACGACAAGACGAGCAGAGGTGATTTATCGATTGCCGAATGCGTCGGAAACTGCCAACCTTCGCGATCCACCCTATTGTACGCTCGTGAATCGTGATGTACTAATTTACGATAAATTATTAATACTATTATATTAGATACATATTTACGGTATATACTGATCAAAATTTAGTTATCTAATATACGCGTTTTAAAAAGTTTTGACGGCCACGGTTTCGTCGTGCGATCGCGCAACGAGCGTCTCGCGTACTGTATATAATATTCACGCGGCACGTATTTTAATATATATATATACGTTTTACCGGACCGTCTTATTAGCGATGGCGGGCGTAGGTATTAACGTATATTGTATACATAGGGACGATACAGTGTTATTATTATAACCTATGTATATATGTGTATGAAATGTGAAATCTATACATGTAAATCGGCTCCGTCGAATCGGTTTCCGAATCACTGATCGCGACGAGGATACATCGGCCGGGCGTTAAAATCACCGTCGACCGTGCACGCCAGTCGTGTTATAATATTATAATATTATATTATTATGGTATTATACTGTAGTACCTATAATACGTCTACGATACGTCTACCTGCACGTTATACAATGCTTAATATCGTTGTTATACCCACGTATTATGTCGGCCTGGTTTCGAAATAGGTTTGGTGTTGTTTTTTTTATTTAAATGATTGTACAATCATTATAGTATAATACCTACGCAAATGTGAAAAATAATATTGACCAAATAAACGGCTCAAATTAATTATTTTGATCTCAATTTTTTTTCAGATGATTTAAAAAAAGGACATTAATACATATAAAATAAAATAGGTTTTTGAAATCGCTGGTTTTAAGTTTAATAGTTTTATTTACTTACTTGTATATTATTGCAATTGTAGATACAGTGCTTCAAATAAAAATAATCTGATAATTCTTTAACTATTTCTGTTATGTTTATTGATAAAACAATTTGGTTTTAATATTAAAAGTGTGTTACTTATAGATAAAATGTACCTAGTATATTATATAGAAAAAATAATCTTTACGTAATTCGTGTACTGATAAAAAAAGTAGGTCATCTTTTTTTTTAAAACTGAGAAAGGTTAATATAATATGTTTTTTCGACACACGAGTAAAAATATATTATTTATTTAATATAATAATATAATAATATAATTATAATTTCTGACTTAACGATCTTGTGTTCGCTTATCTTAACTTGGGCTCATTATTTCCATTAGTTTTGCCATCACCTTTTGTGTAAAATTATACTCTTCGCAAGTTTAGTCTAATTTCTAATATACGTTTAGTAGTTTTAGTATGCGTGAGAATTGAATTTTTTTTTTAACGAAATTATCAACTAGTCCTTACAAACAATATATCGTATCAAAATATACTCTTATATAGTACTTTAGCCAATATACATTTTATACGATGGTATTGATGGGTAGTTGTTTCCGATATGTATTCTACGATATAATATAATATACGACTTTTCCTCAATTCATAACAGCGTACATTACACGGTCGCCCGTCATATAAACACACATACGCACATAAATATTGTATATATATATATATATGTATATTATATAGGTACCCAATTTTCTACGATAGCGTAAATAGGATTAAAGTGATATATAATAAACGGGTGTGCACTTGGCGCGCGCGTTAGTGTTCCCGCACGGTCGCAGTTGGAAATCGAAAGATAAACAACCGTATTTTATGTAGTTGTGTTGTGTGAACACTGAACACAAAAAGTAAATGTGACAGAAGAAGAAACCCAAGGCTTACAAGGTGCGCCCTACCCCTTCCCCCCGCGAAGAATGTCCCGAGCAAAAAAAAAAAAAACCACTTTCGGGCTAAGGTCGTATTGCGGCGTGTCACGGCGAAGGGGTTAACGCGTACCTACATAATATATTCCTTAGTAGTGCAAGTGACAGTTTTGTTTTAAAATCGGAAACGAATTAAAAAAAAAAAAACTAACGTTGTTCAAATGAGTTTTTCTTATTCGTGTTCGAGACAACTCGCGTTACGCTTTAGACACATCTTGTACAGTATAGCGTATTACATTTTGTTATTAAACACTATATCGATTATATTATACCTTTAAAATTATTTTTTTCGGCGTCGCGGGTTTTTTTGCCGACGACGATTTTATATTATGCGTTCGTGTTGCCAAGAGAAACCGTCAGCCATTTCATTTCTTTATTAATTTTTTTTTTTTTTTTCATACTCGTCTCTCCTCCGAATCTCTAAGACAATAATATAATATCATACACGAGAACAATATATGTATATAATAATAACGATATTATATATATTAACTGTTCGTTGCAACGGGGTAATAATTTATTTTATGAATTTGAAACGGAGCGCGGCCCGTCTCGAACCGGTCCGACCAGTTTGCCACGCAGTCCGTATCGTGTCTCGTGCAGCTCGTACACACACATACGACGGCGAACAGCGAACAGCCAACAGGTATAATACGTCCAGGTAAGTACTGGGTAGGTATATTGTGTGTGTGTGTGTGTGTGTGTACTAGCGACGACGTGTACGTACTCTCAATTTACCCGGACTAGAGGTTCTGTTACATTATAATGTGCACAATAAGTGCAGTATATTATATTGTACGATAATGAATATAATACGCGTGTGCGACGATTATCTATTTAATAACAAACCGCAAGCTCGTTGCAGATCGGTCCAAGTCGCTTGTACATGCGATAGTATAAAACCTTTGGGTGTACCTATGTACGATTATAATATAAAATTATTGTTATTAAGCTTGCATAAACCTGCGGGTTCATAATATAATATTATACTGTTAAATAAAATTTAGTTCGATCAGTTAAAAATAATTTATCTTAAACAAGTGTATGCTGTTCAGTACAGAGGGTGTGTCAATTTTTACAATATTGCTTATTGCAATTGAAATTTATTCGCGGACGTTTTGTGTTATACTGCATAATGTAGAGTTGAAAAGAATTAAAATTACTTATGGTAATTCGTTCACTGCTGGAACTTATTTATTTATTATTCAGCAAATAGTGCTGATAATATACGTGTTGCTTTTAATCAGATATTTTACAATTTAATATATTGAGTCAATGAAAATTGATAATAATCCATGTTATATTAATATTATAATGATCAACGAATAAAAAATAAATAATAGTAAAAACAAAAAGCAATTGAAAGTCTAAAAATAGTATTTATAGTTATTTATATCGCATCATCCATCTAGTACAAATATATATATATATATATAATATATATATATTATTATATATTATTCTATTTTATAGGTGTCTATAATAATTAATAAATATTAAAGTTAAGGTCTGATAATAATTTTAAAATGGTCTGCAAAGGTCTCAACATCCAACAATTAAAACACTGACATTACGCAACTGTTCACTATGTTATCTATTCTGTGATGTTATTCAGAATACTGTATCATTATCACATAATTTTCAAGTAGACGTTGGCTTTTAAAAATCGTTTATGGTACAGAACGAATAAAACAAACCATCACAGTGTTATCATTTGTTATAATATAAATAAAATCTACCTAACGCGTAGCGTGTGCTCGATTTATGATTTTCGAACAAGGCACACCGCGACGAGATAATAACAATGATTAAAATGTTAAAATTTACTTCGTCAAGTCCGGGACGTTTGCCCGCGTATTATGCGATCGCAAAATATTTTTACAAATTTTTCTCTATCGTAATGATATTAACACAGCAGTGAACCGATTCCCAGAAACCCTGGTCGGTAAAATATTATAATATATCATATTGATGTAGACAAGATTTGACCGTACTACCTAACCCGGCACATGGCGGACACGACTTGTGCGCGCGCGTGTATTTTCTTCTCTTCATATAATATAATACTTCTCTTCGATCACTGCCGCGCGTACGCCCGGCTACCGGTTTGAATCGTTCCTCTGACCACGCGCGCGAGCCCGCGAACGATGGAAAAACGTGACTGTATACCTACACACTCAGCCGGGGCACCGATATATATATTATATATATTGTATTATAATATACTCTCGCCCCTGAGTACATGCGTACAAAAGTGTATGTAATATGTTTTTCCAAACGATAGTATTAAACGCGATGGAAAAACGGAGAGAAAAAAAAATATACGAGTAAAATAAGAAGAAGTAAAAAGTGTGTAGTGCTTCCACATAATATTATTTTCTAACGAGTCAGTCCGCTCACTGGCTATATTAAAATACACTATATATAATATGACCTGTACGCGTATTGTGTGTTATATATAATATTATGTATAGATACACAAGTCGTAACGAACGTCACGTCTGGTCCTCTGTTTTACGTTTTTGATAATACATATATTATATATGTATATGAATAATATTATATTATACCTCTGTGCGTTATTTATTAAACATTTTCATTTCACTCGGGTTCGTGCACCGCCACCGCAACCCAGGGTTCGGGTTACGTAAACTCATAATATGTACATTATATTATATTATGATATATTATACGTATAATGTGCATGGCGAGTACACGCACAATACTTATAGTAATAATGCGCTTTAATATATTATTATAATTATTATTGTTGTTATCATGATGATGATGATATGCTCTCTTTTGAAATTTTTTTTTCCGTTCCGGTGTACGTGTCACACGTGCTCGACTGAATCCTATTCACGCAATTCCGGTCCGATTAATATGTGTCCGAGTCGTCGTGCGTCCAGCCCGAAAAGTTTGATAACCCAAACGCAGAGCCGGTGCTTCCTAAGCAGTAAGCAGACTGCACTGCATAATGTCGCACGAGCGACAAAATATATGTGCAGTACAGTCTTAGATCTTAAAACAATTTTCGATACGCATATTATTAAGTACTGTGTACTTATATACATTATATAATATTATATTGTTTTAGCCAGTTTAAGGACTTATTACAGGACCCGACGTAAAACATTTCAAATCATATTCTTGTATATAGATAATATTAGATATACATAAACGACTGTTAGTATGTTAATAATCATTCAGTTATTTATTTGTTCTTTTTTTTTAATGAGTGCTTGCCTCTTAGTATAATGACTATAATGTTTATGAGTAAATACACAAATTGTATTATTAGTATCAAACGCCATGCTGCATAATTGTATTTTTCTTACGTCGCAAATAGTGTTACTCTGTCCATCAATATTATAGCAGTGTAGCACGTGCTCAACAACAACAATATAATGTAATAAATAATTATAATCATGCACGTGAAACGTGTCACTTACATTTTATAATTTATAATACTATTACGATAGGTACAATAGGTCTCTAGGAAATAGAGATTGTATTCTATGAAATATTTAATAAATATTATGTTTTTGCTCCAGGATTACCAAAATCTGATATACCATCCCCTCACAAAAAAAAAAAAAAAATCAAACATCTGAAACCCATAAAATATACCAAAAAAAATGTTCGTTTTTTTTTATATGAAACCCTGATAATACATCCCAGTTAACTCTAAAATCGAATATTATTTTCATTTTACAGATTTTATTTGTTATATAAGTTCAATTTATTAAATAGTTATTTCAAAATAAAAGTATAGATTATAAGACAAAAATATGCTTAATATTGTGAGAGGGCTAATAATATTTAAATTTAGTATTTTAACATCGTCAAATAAATTTACAGAAACCTGAATTAAGGATTCAGGTGCATAGCCTTGATAAATATTAAGTATCGTTAAATGGGAATTATAAAATTTATGGTTACAACTTACAACGCATACTAATAATATGCATTTAGAGAGTAAAAATTAAACGTCTATTGATCCATTTTTATATTATTAACATAAATTTACAACAGAAGACTGTCATTATGCATTTGCGTATGCGCATTAACGAAGTTCATTTATTGTATGGCTGTCGGTTATCGTATTTGATATTATTCGTAGGAATATAATATTATGTATTTTATTATTATTATTACTACTACTAAACACGTATTTAAACTCGAACGAAACACGCGATTCCGACGGAGTTCTACTAAACAGTAGCCACAGTAGTAATATGCACACACGATTTATCCGGACAACCATATAATAATTCCGCGGTGCTGCAGATTCCTCTACCTAGGGACAGAGTCATATAAAAAGATAAAAAAAAAAAAATGAGTAATTGTGAACTGATCGACGATGACGAAAATGAAATTGGAATACAAATTTAATTGTACGAGTATATTATACAATGTGGTTTATTAACCATGTCCATCCTTATTTTTTTCTTTTAATTTAACACGTGTATTTACTCGTATATACACTTTTGTTTTACTGCAATTGGTTTAATGGATTTGTAGTAAAAGTAAAATAGGATACTTCTCATTTTAAAGACAAAAATTTTATAATATCTCCATAGAGCACATCATCATCGGTCGGTATAAATGTATAGATAAGACCGTAGTTTTTGTATGGCTTAATTAAACGTGACTATAATTAATATACTACTTGTATAAATATACCGTCGATAATCAACAATATATTATAATAACACGAGTCGAAATTCACCTACAGCCATACTATATTATTATGGGTATTTGTCCCTCGCTCTGGGTGCACCGCGGTCGCAAAATAACGATATCCTACGAGCATTATAAGAATATATTATACATTATTATAATAGCAACACATAAACGGAAAAACGGTATAATGATGATAATTATTATAACGTCATTATATATATATATATGTGTGTGTGTTGAGCGCCCGAGTCTCTATACTATATGTATCGCCACACGTGACCCGGCCGAGGGCGTATATAAATTATTATTAATTTATACTCTGGACTGGTATTACGCACCAGTGTGTGTGCTCTGGCATATATGTGTACACGGAGAGAGCGATAGTATAAACTACCGAGCAACACCGTGCGTATATTATATACATATAATGTATAGTGGTGGTTGCAGCCAGGCCAGCGCCTAGCCGGAGATGGACCAGATAGAGATGATAATAATTCGGTACAGTGAATCTGTGTGCGCGGGCTTATATATTATGGGCGTGTGTGTGTGTGTGTGTGTGTCTTTGAAAGATTTTTTTTTCTCTTATAATCCGTATAGTAGTAAATAATGTGTTTGGTACTTCAGCTGTCGGTTATTATTATTATATTGTGTTGGTCCTCGCGACGGCCGAGCATTATATTATTAAAAAAAAAAAAAAAAAAAAACACAACACGTGGGGCAGAGCAACGAATAATATACGAAGAACGATGACGACGACGACGACGACGTCGACGACCAACACACCAGTCAGAGGTATATACATTTAATATATATATATACATGACTCGCTCGTATAGAGTATATATATATAAGTATTATACGAACCCGCGTGTTGTACATAATATTACACACACACACACACACAAACACACAACACGGACAACACGATTGCCCGGGGCCTTCGATGCTGCGGTGGTTGTGGTGAATTTGGTGGGGGGGAGACGTGTATATAATACACTCGAGTGTGTGTGTGTGTGTGTGCGTATACATGAGTATACATATAATAATACTATACATAATACCCGTCCGGAGTATATATATTCATATTAAAAATATATATAAGTATATATAATACGCGTCGAGTGTAAGTACAGAATGAAAGATATATATATAGGTAGTCGTGTAGGCGGCTGGCCGTGACCTCTGTCTCTCTATAAGCGCCTCTCTCTCTCTAGCGAGTTCGTCCCGGAGAGCAGTGATCGTGGATCCGTGTTTCTCTCTCCCTTTCTCCCATACTCTATCCATATTCGTGTCTCACTCTTTGCACGCCCAACCGTCTGTGGCCCTCTCTCTCCCTCTCCGCCACAGTCGCCAGACAGTCTGGAGCCGCCGATAAGACGACGCGCACACCGAACCCGAAACCCGAAACTCGGTCGTACACGTATAATAATATATACTATACGATTATTATAATATAGTTACTGCTCTGTGTATAATAACACATAACGTCTGTGTGTATATATGTCACCCGTAGGCATATATTATAGCGATCGTTATATTATTGACTACAGCTGACATTTCGGGGACCGATCTCCCCCACGATAGCACTGAATATTGACCTCGACATTTGGATTATAAATACAATATTAAATGGCGATTAGTAATGTTCTACTCTCATAATACCGAATAAATAGGTCATCGAGTGTGCGACATGAGATGGCCACCAGAAAAAAGATATTATTCGGTTAGAAATGTTCCGAATTTCCATAATTTAATGCAAACAAACACCAGCAGTCGAGTAAGAGGCTATACAGATTTAAATCCAGGGTCGTAGACCTTTTCGAACGTTAGAACCGAGTTCGCGTATTTGCACATCGTTTTAATACGCGGCAGTTTAAACCAGGTCGTTTGGCTGATGTTTCGGTAAACATTTTTAAAGAAAAAAACAACGACACAACAATAATTAGAAATTAATATACAGTGCCTAAAACGCACTGCGGTTATCATAATGTTATTATAGTTTGGTGTGTACGCGGCCTATCGCCCTACAGTGTGTCGCAGCTGTGTGCAACAGAGGCGTTTTATACGCGCACACACACGTATATAATACACAATATGTATATGGGTTTTTTTTTATCGTTCGTAGGCGATACGCGAGCACGTAGGAGTGAGTACGCCCCGAGTCAAGAGAAACGTGAGTTTTCTGTTCTTTATTATTATCGTAGTCATTATTATTATTATTATTATTTTCATTTTTTTTTTTCTTACTTATACTCTTCGACAACAGGTGTACGACGCGGATTCACAGACGACGAGATGTACGGTAGGACTAATATGGATAATGTACACGGGCGATTTGGTGAAGGAATAATATATACACAGACCCGGACGGGGGAAAGAGACTGATGTAGAGCGCATATAATGTTATATTATACATATATATATATATTTGTATATATGCTCGGAGAGAAGAGACGAAAAAAAGATTGAATTACACACATTACAATATTATACACTGCGCTCAACTCGGATACAGCGCGCGGGCCCCGCGTGCCGTTTTCTTGTTACAGTTGCACACACAGAGCGGCTCATTATATGTGCGCGCAAGGTTAAAATATATTACGTGTGCACTGTGTAGGAAAACGTATTAGGGTTCTACAGATCCGTTGGTTTATTATTATTATTATAATTTTTTTTTTTTGACGTTTGTTCGTCGGAAGAAAAAAATAAGCACACACGTCCCGTCTCGCGTATACAACTGCACGTTCTGCAGTCCACCAAACGTGCGCTACACGTGTGCATTATAATATCGTATTATATAGAATAACGATCGAGTAATATATTATAACATCATAATAATAAGCGTGTTACCGTTATGTCGATATGATGATATTATTGGCCATCAACGAGTATCATAATATATCATAATAATTCATAACACATCTATTCTGACGCAATATCTCAATCGTCGAACTTGTAAAATAGGTACGCTGTATCAATCTTTACATAATCTTATTACAATATTATCTAGGTGAATTTATAATATATGTGTACTAGGCGCAGCTAAGTAATGTATGATATGTGTATATGTGTTATTTACAGTATCACTGAGATGTTTATAGTACACTCAAATAGAAAGATGGAAAAACATCACCCAAGTTTGCACAATAAGTATACCAGGACAAGCTCGCTATACCACCGAATATAAAAGAAGCTCCCAACAAAAACAATACCAGCAACATTATCGAATTTCCAATCAAAATTAATTTCATTAACAAGCTTTAACATTGTAAAAATCTTTTTCCTTAGTCTCTAAGTTACAGTACCTTCAATTTTATTGATTTTTCACCTTTTAATCTGCTATTTATATTTAAATTACGTTGGGCTAATAGGCTATGATGTTGAAGCCTAATATTTCTAATAAATAATAATAAAAAAAAAAAAAATTATGGAAAAAAATATGAACATTTATGACATTGGATTTTTTTTTCCAGTTTGAAGGAACTCGACCTATGTTTTAATCGTACATCAATACCGAACACAGAAGATCGAAAACGATTCGATCGGTAGTTCCGACAACAATACATTATAATAGTCCGTGGACTGAACAATATGTATTTATAATAGGAATATAATATATATACCTAAACACATACATTATAGTGTATACGAGGATTTTACACGACCTCAGCAACGATTCGATATACCATTAAACTATATACTTACGAGTTTTGACAATCGTGTTTTGACCAAGAAAAAACATATTTCAATCTTCGGCTGTGTTGATTGTTTTCATATACTCCAAGTGTACACTATAAGACGGTGTATATTTCATCACCTACATAAACATGCATTTAAAAAAAAAAAAACATAAATTAAACATATTAAGGCATAATAATATATGTTGTGCATTCAGCACACATTTAATGATGATGCAGTATGTATTGGAAATAGTCTTCCATTCTAAACCCATTTGAAATTAAAATAAATTTAGCGTTGAAAAATAAAACAACACTAAAATAATTATAAGAAACAAAATATAATTCTCATTAAACTTCAATAATTATTGTCTATATTAAGTAAATATATTATATAGTCAAATTACCAAAAATTCGCACTTTAAAGTTATAAATTATAACTACTATAATACTAATATTTTGTTTGTTGTACTTTTCCATTTCCCATACGTCTATAACTTGTATTGTGTTTGCCTATTCTGTTATCCTAAACTATAAAAAAATAGTCAATATTAATAATAATAAAATTAAACGTATGAACTCTGTAATATAATGAATTTAATTATTGGACGGTAATTAATTATTGATATTCAATAATTTAATCTGTAAATATTGCGATATTATACATTGGATATAATATGTGTAATTTATAATACTTTATACTATGTATATTAATAATATTATATATCAACAATAAGATCTATTATTATGTTCTAATCAAATAAATGCTTTTGTTAATATTCAAGTTGAATAAAAATGTATATGTAATGTACATATATATATATATTGTAATTGTAAAATGTTTTCGGAATGTATCAAACAATATTATCTCCAATTGTCATAGTTCACATTTAAAACTTAAATTTTTTTTTTTAGTTTTTTCTAGTACAGCTGGTGTTTTTAAGTATTATAATATTTTTGTATAAAAATATTGAATGATTTTTTTATGCATTTATAAAAAAAAAAAAACATAGTATATGAAGAAAAAAAACATATCAGGGAGATGAGAGACTTTACATCAATACTAATTTACGCATATTTTATTTGTTCATAATAATATAATAGTATTAAAAATGTTTAGAAAACAATTATGTTGATTTATTTAGTTTTTAAACAACGCAAGCACTTTAAAATTATCTTATCGTAAATATTAATATTAATAAATTTTGTATGACACATTGTCACATTGAAGTTCGTATAATATATTATAATTTAATATGGTAATACCTATACATATTTTATAGTGCAGTTAAATC
This sequence comes from Aphis craccivora, assembly GCA_009835225.1. Taxonomy (NCBI): domain Eukaryota; kingdom Metazoa; phylum Arthropoda; class Insecta; order Hemiptera; family Aphididae; genus Aphis; species Aphis craccivora. The sequence goes on from VUJU01000063.1 coordinate 138,984, forward strand.
TGAAATAATAGCGTTATGATTAAAATAAATAGTTGATATTAAATAATGACAAAATTCTATTTATCATGTTATTCTATTGCAGTTAATTCATATGTACATCGTACACGAGAAGCATTTCAGACAAACAGTAAATAGTCATATTCATAATATTATTTTTTTCGATATTTTACTTCTTAAAACAAATCATTTTATATAAATTATAAAATACTTTTATTTCGTATGTAAGTACCTGTATGATATTTAAATACATAGCAGTATACATCATGATCTGACCCGAAGATTTTTTATATTATTTTTAGTCGATGGTTTTCATGCAGGTATAATGTTTATCATTTCATCATACAATATTTATATCTTTCTGTGATGCATGTAAATGGGTTATCGAATGGAAGCCATCAGACACACTCGCGTTCGTATACCAACACGATTCGTCCTAATATCACCTATTTATACTATTGTGTCACTCGATTTACTTTGAACTAAATTGAAACACTTAAAAAATGGTAGTGGATATCCCGATCCCTTCCTAATCAAAGCAGTATCTCTGTAAATGTATCTGCAGGGATTGACGTTGATGGTCGATTTGAGAAAATACGGTTTATACGTATCAAATGGATTATAATTTATAACTATAACATATTTACTTGGCGGATAATTAGCATATTCTTAGCTAACATTATTTGTTGGCTGACTGAATCAATATAGGTCTTCACCATGCCTGTTATTTTTTTCAATTAAATTGTGCCACTAGCTCACCTGAACTGTATACCTGAATATTGTAAATTTATTATTTTATATTATATTGGCATTAGTTTTTTTATTGATTATAGTTCAATGATAACAATATTATACATTATGTAATAGCAGCAGATAAGGCGAATACTACCCATTTATAAATGTTATTACAACGCGTTGTTGTACATAGAAATAAATAGAACGTTCAAGGCAAGTCGTATTTTAATAAGTTCCTTCAACGTGACTATTACGTTTCTTAAGTATCTATATGAGAAAGTAGTGTGTAAATAAAATAACAAGATTATATTATAGTCGATGTTACAACGGGAAGTTCAGTTTCAACTTATGAAGAGTGAGTGACTGGGCATTAACATCATCAGAAACTTCTAAGATTATTGTTTAAAAGACAATTTTATGATTTCGAATCAAAAAATGAGTTCTACACGAGGTTATGTCCATAACGTTTAATTTCGCGCACTGGGGTATTATCACATTATATATTATTATTCTATACGTCTGTTTCAGTGATATTATAGCTCTGGGACATCGATCTCGTCGATATCCGTTTCGGGCCATCGCCGACGGGGACCGCATACACGTTCGCGCAGTCCTTGCAGCGGACGGGATGCCTATCGTAAGTTCAACGGGTTCTCGAAACGATAACATCGAATACGTGCATCACGCGCGTTCTAAAACACGGTACACATAATATTATTATTTTATATGTTCTGGCATCAATCCAACGGCCGTCGCTGTCACCTCCCCCCTAGCACCCTTGCTATACACCATACTGCACTGTATAATATACCATACGGACGAACACCAATCGACGGCGATAAACGCGTATAATATAATATTATACACCGTCGTAGTTAATCGTTCTGCGAGGATATAGCGAGCTTATGGTTTTTATTATTTGTTTTTTTTTTTTTTTTTACTCGTCCGTTTTTCCATCCTAAGTCCAGCCACCCATTTTACACAACCTGTATCTAAATATACCAATATAACAAACTGGACGTTTAAATAGGCGTACACACATTTGTCTCGAAATAATGAATTCTGTGCGCGAGTCGTACGCACTATTATAATATATACATATATTATGATGTACTTACGAAACAATACCGAAACGCGACCTCCGTAGGAGAGTAAAACGAATATTACTGCGACTTTCGTCGTCCGTTCTATATATAGTGTATTATTTTTGATGAGGTCCTTAAAAAACGTGACCGGTGCTTGTACCTCTACAATATATAATAATAGTATAATATTATACTAAAGGTTCTATATGGTTGCGTTGAATAATTACAAACTACAGCAGTGTGCTACGCGATTAAAAGAGTCTTACAGATATAGTAAATTTTATGTCCATAACAATTTATTTTACAGTGAATTTATTTTTTATGAAATGTAATTAAGTGGTAAGTTTATTATTTAGGGTACCACGGAGAAAATTATGAGAATTTCAGGACATTGCCTTCTTTTTTTGTTTAATTATTTTTACTTGTCTTGTCAAGGTTTTTGTTGCAATTTCGAGCGACGAATGTCATCTTGATGACTTAGAATCCTTTGAAACATCTTTTTCGATAATAAAATATATATATATGACATCGAAGTTAATCGTAGTACCTACATCGTGTTTTATACACATTTAATATTAATAGGTATGTTATTCAGTCATATACTCATATGGCTCTAAACGAGTGTAATATTATATATTACTCAGCCAACCGTCATAGTCGTTTTGAAATAAACCACTGAACGACTGAAGTCCGTTGTATATATAATATATACATTAAAAAAGGGTTTGTCGTTTTAAAAATAGCTACAGATCGCCCCGCAGTGTATACAATACGTGCTATCTTATATCATATATAGTATAATACATACGATCGTCTCGCGATTGTTTGCCCATCGTTTAGTCATGTCTACCTCCATACGTGGCTCCGTTCCAAGTCCATCGATCTCTCGGGGCAAACGTTTTGATATAATATTATAATATAACTAATTACATCGTATAAAATTAAGAAGACGCCACACCCGCATGTTTTATATCTGTCTTACTAATATGTAAAACGTAAACATTATCGTTTACATCAAATTTGCGTACAGCATTTCCAATTTTGTGTAGTGTTAGTTTTAACATTTGTATTGTGAATTGACCCATTATCAGCAAATCGAACAGATGAGCTATTGCATAATATAAATAAGAATATTTTCTGTTATCCTTTTATGATTTTTTTTTTTGCTATTTTAATTTCTAAGTAAGTTATTAGTATTTTAAAATAATTTTATATTTTATATACACACGAAACATAGATGTTAATGTTAAAGATTTGTATGTTTTATAATAGATCTATTCACTTTAATAATATTTAAGAGCTATACAAAATAATTGGAACTACCGAATGAAAATTCGCCATGTATTAGGAACGTTAATTGTAAAAGAGTTGCCGACAACAAGCCGTAATGGTGCGGGTGTGACGTACTATTAATATTATAATCTCTAAGGTTTGGGGCACGAATGCGGGTGGGTGCGTTTAAAATAAAGCCGTCGTATCTCGCGTCGCGAGTAATTTGTTTCGCGACGACTGGGTGGACAGAGACAAATACATCCTCACCAGATGATGCGGCGAGTTGATAATATTAAATATGCTACGAGTAAAGGCGTATGCACGTGTACAGTGCTCGTAATACTGATTGTAGTGTACAATATTACAATATTGTAAATCATTATCATTTAATATCGAATTAGAACAATATGTATTTACAAATTTAGCTTTTACAATTTTTCAGCCATTTCTTCTGTTACACCTTGAATTGCGCTAGCCACCTTAGAACTGAGTGGCGTGTCTCTTTCGCACAATGTGTTCAGGTGTATAGCTTGATTTTTTGTTTGGGGGGGGGATAATTTTATGTTTAAATATCACTCGAGGGTTCATACGCCGTACATTATATAGTAATCAAACTTCTTAGTAATAGTAATGTGAAATAGAGTCTCGATAATTTTTAGTTAACTGAAGAAAATAAATTTATTAAAATGAATATATTTTAAGCATGACAAAGTGATTGGGGTGGATATCAACCACTTGGTTCTGGAGTTATTTCCAGCGTTTCGGCAAACGCGTGCAAAGCAATAACGATCGCGCGCGCACTAAGACAACAACACTCGGGCACACTACACACAATATTAATTATTACACAAACACATTTTTAAGACCGATTTTTTTTCCTGCGTGACAAACGACGGCGGCGACCCGAGTACGCGTTCGTCATGCACCTATAAAATAGGATACACAGTAAAATAATAATAATATAATACATTATTCTTCGTACAGCGACGCGGGGACGGCAGCCCGCGATCGCGACACATTATTATTATTATCGTCTCCGCCTCGGGTGTATAAAACGTAGTTACTCTTTTCGTGGACGCGACTAATGATCGGCGACGTAAATATATTAATTTAAATAATCGTATTTTGTCGTACGCTGTAAACGAACGAACGCACGTGTTCGGGAGTCGTTTTACATAATATATTATCATTATCGTCATATACTCTCACGAGATTATATTATTATTATTATTGTCGTCGAAAAATAGAGGACTGGAGAAGTGGTAAAGGATCAGCCCGGGGAGATTTGAAAATCCAGCGATTAGACTATTTTTTAATGCACAAACTTCGGCTAATTTATCTCAAAAATCCAATACACTAATATACTATACACTCTAATTATTAATCTAAAACAATATTTGTGTAGTAAATAAATACGATTGTCAGTACTATAGTAGGTACTAAGTACCTACACATTATGCCTATTTACTATAATGTAACAAAATAACAATTATACATTTGCGTAGTACAATATGATTCGTATTGAAGTCTCTTACTTCTCAGTCCTTTGGACCCATGACCTTATTATTCACAGGATCAGGAAGATAAACCTCCCCAATCCCATCCGCCACTGAACGAAAATCATCTACTATATTGTCTCGATGAACAGCGTTAGGTTAGCGTTGGTTTTATAATCGAAATAAATCGAATTGCAACGAAGTGAACGGGGTCAGCTAGTATATTATATTAATGTGGGTACTCATTTTTAATTTTATTCGTTACCAAGAGAACAAACAACATACTATTTAAATACATTTAAAAATAACCGAATCACTTGTAGCTGTAATGGCTCGGTCAAAAGATGTGTAGACTTGCTAAACGCTCTAAAAGCCAACCGCTCCTACTTGGCGTAGGGGGAGTAACTGCCGCTGGAGAGTTTAGATAAGAACTGTACATCTGTTTTTCACAACATAATTTTTTAGTAGGTACTTATTTAGAAAAATAATGATTATTTAATCTATTTTCTGTCAATTTAATCGATTTTAATCTAAAATTAGTAATTGAATGTTTGTGGTTCGATCCCGAGATAACGAAAAAAAGTTTTTGTTGATTTTTTTCAGTCATTGTTAAAAAATATAATCATAAGCAATTTTGAATACTATCTTGAAATTATAATTTATGAAAATGTTGTATAAGTAGCTATGAGTTAAACATTTAGTACACGATTTTCCATAAGTTTGGTTTACAATAATTATAAAATAACTTACATTTTGGGGTATTCAGATCATTAAAATATGAACCACCTTTTCACCACCCACTTGAAAATAAATCCTAGACCAACAAATCGTCTGGGTTCAGAATCATTTGTTGTATACAAAGATACCTATTATTGGATTCGAATTTAAAATATAAATAATAGTGACCAACTGTAAAGCAGAGTGGTTCCCATTTTTAAAATTTTAACTTTTTTTAGATGTATTTCTGAAGCAAAAATATACCTAAGGTAGCTTACCTTATAAATAAACGTAAAAATATTTAATTTTCGTAGATAAAAATGAAATTAACGAGTAAGTCACCAAATAATGGTTATGTAATAAAAAAGAAGCTAATAACACGATTTAAGTCTGATGAAATTTATTGTTTATAATTATTTTATTGAAATCAGTCCATTCTAAGATTAACGCGTTATAGTTCAATCTTGCATTTTACATTACGATATTACGATTTTTTTTTCTTTATACGTATATATAATATTGTATTATACCTATAGGCTACGCATAGGTATACACTGCCACAGTGATGCACGTGTTACACTTCCACACGCTTTAGTAATTCATTTAATGTATTCCGGTACATGTGTACACAGTACACACGAACACGATTATATACGCTTGCTAACACCGGCTCTATATTGATTCGTATGTATATAATACGAAATAATCGAAAGGATCCGTATTTAATAATAATCCGGAACCGGACGAAATTTGAAATTATCGGGCACAGTCGATTTTATAGTAGTAATAACGTTCGAGTTTAATTATATATATTACACGCACGCGGCTCAAACAACACATAGAAACCGAATTATTTTGAAGCATCGGCTGCCGAGCTCGGATCGAACGATCGTGTGAAAAATCTGCAAAAACCCGTCGCTTCGTTTAATAAATAGGAGTAGGTACAATTACGGACACACAAATAATATATAGGCTGAACAGTGAATATATAGCTAGTGGATATATTGATATTACTATAATTGTAGCTGACGATCGAAAATAACAAATATATATATATATTATAATATGATCCAATAGTACTGGAAAGAAGTGTGATAGGGATGTCCCAATGAACTCTATTTTTTTTAATCGATATTATTTTTTTTTTTTTGACCGACCGTAATTTAATACCGTTTTTTAATTAAACTGATGGTGACACAAATGTGTACAAACATCGAATACCCGTTGAAATGAATAACATAAAAGTATATTGTAAATATTTAACTTACTCGGAAAATATTTATGCCATTATAAAACTAAATATGCCTCATATAGATGTATAATTATCTGCTATACTCGCAGTATTACTATTTCAACGATAAAAAAATCACCCTGTATATGTATATAATACCACCGTGGAAAGCTAACCACTCGCAAATGGCCTTTCGTCGACAATAGTATAAAATACAATATAATATTATAATAATTCGTTTGATGCTAGTCGTTTACTCATATTGTATATGAAAACTGTTTGAACAACATCCAATCGACGTTTATGGCGCATTGCACTCATACGCGCAACGTGTATAATATGCGGCGATAATGTCACAAACGATTTTAATCCGATTTAATCACAGACCTTCATTGCTGTAGTATTATATACATTTTATTTTATACGTATGTATATATGAATTGCATTTCAAGTAATATTATAATATATGTATTATGTATATATATATATTATACAAGTACATCCAAAATGTGACGCACGGTGGTATTTGAACATACGATATAGGTAATATGAAATGAATTCATAATATCGATGAGATGACGAGATTATATTATAATATGTATTTATATAGATGTGTTTTGAAAATTATAAATTGCCTTAAAAATATTTTAGATTTCTCACGTGAATCTATGCAATACTATTCCAAGAATTATAATAATATAAACATCGCCGTTATATCTGCAATAATATTATGATATATATTATATAAAATGCATCGACATTAAATCACTAAGAGATGTTACTTATTTTTTCATTTGACTAGATTATAATTATAAATGACATTATGATCTACAAAATAAAGTATTTTTCATGGACACCCTCTAGAGTCTAGAAGTCTAATAACCTAGGTGATGTCGGTGTATTTTCTGATGAGCTTCTAGTGCTAACATAATACGAGTATATTATAATATAACATTATAAAATAATTGTTGGTCAACTAACTATCCAACTCAAGCATCATTTATTTATTTACAAAAATAACTCGGTACAAATATTATAACTCATTATATTTTCTATATTTATTTTCCATTCTCTAGTTTAATTTATAGTGATTTAAGTACGAATTAATATAACACAACCAGGATTTGTGATGTATTTTGACAAACTAGAACCGGTTTAATTCGAAAATATACAATATCTCTTGAACAACCAGTTATAAGAATATGAAAATTGAATCCCATTTCTAGAGGGAAACATTTTAAATTGTTCTTAGAATTGTTTGTTTTTGATTTATCGACAAATATTTGCATAAACGATGTAATATAAGAGCTGTTTTAAAATTAGGTACTAAATCAATCCTTAACTTATCTTAGATTTTATGAATAAAAAAAATAATAATAACAACTATAAAATAACCAATATAAAGTCTTGAATTTTTCGATTTTAAAAATTATGAAAAGTTTTCGAAATTGATTCGTGCGAGTTCGAGAAGTTTATTAAAAATCAAACAGGTTGTACGTTTTTAGACCACTTAATCGTTCACCAGTAACCATAATATATAATAGATAATATTGTATGGTATACTTGAATGTCTGCATACTGTATAGGTAATAAAATAGGATTTTTAAATTCTATAATATTATGTATTTAATGAGCGCTATACCAAAGCATAAAACAAAAGATGAATTGTACTTAAGTTGGTGAGTGGTTCGATTTTCAGAAAAATAATGTTCTGCATGCAATAATGAAAATGCAATTTGTTATATTTGTGATGCAATAAAATTAATTCGAATTGTTATCTTGGTTTATAATTACAGGGGTACCTACTACTTAATTGTAAATATAATATGTTCTGCAAGCTATAATCATAAAATATAATATCATGTTTTAAAAAAAGAGATATTGACTGCATATTACTATAATACGTATAACGACAATGGATACGATACTGGAAAATAGTTCAAAACGATTTTGCAGTGTGAATAATGCAGTTCGTTGTACACGTATCTTTTGTTGATTAAAAAAGTAATGTTATAGTAACATAACATATAACATTGGTCATATTATTATAACACTAGCTGTAATCGTGCGTAATGATTGTAAGTACTTGAAAACTGTATAATACTAACGGATTTACGGTAATGTATAGCCGCCGCCTACTGGTTTTAACCACACACACACACGATAGAAAATTAATAATTATTATTAATATGAAGGGATTTCACGAACTTTTATTACAATACTTTTATGTTTTTCTGCAGTAGTCTAGATAATGGATATTACCTATTATTTGTGCCAAACTATATGACTTTATTTTTAGTTATACATTCAAAAATAAATTGTATTAAATTTGTGACCTGTAATAGCTTAATGCTACGCATTAAAATGTAGACCCCCATTTGATCACGAAACATTATATTTTATAATAATTTTCTGATTCTATCAGTTACTATGTGTATTACACAGGACAACATAAAAAATGAAACAACTAGATTATAATCACCAATAATTTGTGATTGTTTATATTTCTATATACATAAAAATCATCTTTATTTTTATAAAGTACACAAAAAAGATTCGAGATACTCTATAGTGTAAAAAATATCTAGATAGATTATATGAAAAAAAAAAAAAAATAATAATAAGTGGAAAGTCTTGTTCTTTTAATTTCAATCTCTGTTACCGTGATCAGATCTTAAAAACTCGAAATTATATACCCACTAAATATTACGGAGCTCTTGAAATAGAGTTAACAATTTCAGTTGTTTTTGTCGGTCGTTGAATTTGAATATTAGTGATAATAAAACAACAATATTATCGCAATAAATCGCTTATTATTTTTTGTATTCTTTATTTTTTTTTTTTTTTTTATCTAAATCCATAATTAAAACTATACGAAGGCGATCGATTAATATATTTGAAAATGTATCTCACGAGGTGCTTATTATATACTGTTGGTGCATGATGCCAACGTGATATTGACTATATCTGTGCCTAAATATAAAGAGTCTAGCGCAGACCAATGATATTGTTCACACCGCCACTACACACAACATAATATTATAATATTGTTTTTACGATACACACTGCCGCGTGGACAAATCGTGTTCTGCAAACATTGCCCGTAGTCCGATGTGGTAATAATATTAAGACGATATTATTATTATTATACATTATAACAGTACGATCGTTATAACGAGCGCGTACACAACAATAATAATATATAGTAATATATTAGGCGCAGCTTCTCGTACGTGTCGGACTATACGCGGATATTATAATACGGCGCGAGAGGTGAATAATAAAAAAAAAGAACAACAAAACGGGTTGTTTGTATATTATCTTTTCGTGCACACACTCGTCACATGTATGTATGTATAATATATATATACGTATATATGACGTATTATTAACGTTAGAAAAACACACACGCCTACCGGCGAAGAGATTATGGAACGAAGAAGAAGACGACGGTAAGGAGAGGGCGCGAGTCGGAGGAGAGAGAGTGGACCGGAGAAAACGCGGTAATGTTGTGTACAAAATAATAATAATAATATCATTCCGGGGCCCATATAGCGCTCGACGCGTCCGAACGTGTTATTACAAGTCCGCTGAACGCGACGCGCAGCGCACCGGCCAGCGACGCCCGTCCGGCGGCGAAAACGGCGCGTATGTGCGCGCGCGAGAGAACAAGTGCGCGCGCCGCCGTCGTGCGGGTCACACGTGTTTTATTGGTCGTGACCCCGGGAACGGCGGACGGCCGTACCGCGCGCGGATCAAGGCCAGTTTTACGAGAGTGCGTGCGTACGCACGTAGTAGTAGTATTATCGTCGTCGTCCCGTAGTATTTTTAGTAGTATTATAGTAATAGTAGTAGTATTATAGTAGTAGTAGTAGTAGTAGTAGTAGTAGTAGTAGTATAGTATTGTTTGTGTTATCGTAGTAGGAGAGAAACCGGTTTCGGCCGGAGTTGCGGGTGGACGGGAGTCCGGGGGACCGTATAGTGCGTCGACCGATGCGTATCGACGAGAGGAGCGCGCGGAGGGCAACGACGACGACGACGAGTGACGCGACACGGCGGAGACGGCTGATAACGGTCGCCGCCCCGCGTCTTAGAGTAAATAATACTATTATTTTTAAACACGGATTTAAGACGAACGATTCGAGTCGTCTCGTTTTCGTCGCGTTCTCTGTTAACCTAACCACTAGGGTATAATACATTTAAGTACTGCGAATCCCTTGTGGATCGTCTGCACCACGATTGTATACCTAAACGTTTTATAATATGCGACTATGCAAGCGCTTAATGTTGATTTTCGACGTCGGAAAATCGCTTGTACTCAAACCATCGTCTATGCAGATAACAATACGAACACCTAATAATTCCGCTCTGCAGGGACCGATTTAAATTTCATCGGAAAAATCGGCAACGAACGTTTTCTAGCACACTTTCTAGTTTCCGCTGTACATACGATCGTTTTGATTTTACTATTTTCGAGTACTATGCGAAGAAATCGGTCAATAATCGACTGATTCGACTGATGGTCGTCCACGTATATATTAAATCCTAGATTTAAATTTAAATTTTACAATTATTTTACTTACGGTGAAAACAAATCAATGTTTCACCCCTATTGTTGTTGTAACCGGATAGCATAATCATTGTAGGACAATGTTTATGGATATATAAACGAGATTCATTTTCTAGAAAATAAAAATAATCATAGCTCAACCAGCATAATATGTTGGAACCTTATAAAAAAAATCTTAAATCACCACTTTTACCTTGGACGTTGCAGCAATGGTCTCTATTGCCTTTCCGAGTTAATTTCACGACTTCTCAGATCGTTTGTCCTTGTATTTTCCGTCACGGTAAACGCCCGACTTATATTCTCTTGATTTTTATTGCTGTTAAATTATATATATATATATACATTGTTTAATGCATCCTCTTCTCAAAGTATAATCTCTTAATTCTCACTTTGTTCACCACCAATAGTAGAAGTATATGATAAAAAAAAATAATAACCAACAATTTTTTTGGAGTGGTTAACTCTGGTTCCATAAATACTTATGTGATACCAACCAAGTCATGATAAATTGAACACCTGCTACACCATTCACTGTCATAATTATAATATTATGTATTAATATATATTAACGATTTAATTGTTAGTAAGATTTTAATCATTATTTACATATAAATGTCTTTTTATAATTATTAAAATATAATAGCAACATTTGGTAATCTACGTTTAACTAAATTTGATGATAAACAATTATTGTTAATCTTTAGTAGAAAATTAATAGATTATGTTATGGTCACACAAAGAGACAAAGAATACAAAGTAACTCATAAACTTTGGTTATAATAAATATAAGTATTGGTGGATTGGTGAAGCATAATAATGATACTTACTGTCATTTGTGTAAAAAGTAAAACTTAAAATTATAGATGGAAAAAAGAACCCTACTTTGGTAGTAATAGTAGTTATCAAAAATATAGCTAGTTTTATTTTACGAGTCTTAATTTTCCAATTTCTGTAAAATAGTAAAAAAATTAATATATTTTAATTTAGCTTACCTTTATCCACTATCAACAAAAGATATGTCTATATTTCATAACAAAACCACAAAGCGTGGTAGAAAAAAAAAATTAAACAGCCTCAAATGCAACACAACTATACTGATTTGTTCTATGAGCTGCATATATTGTGTTTATATAATAAGGGTGTTCAGTATACTACCATTTGACTTGTTCTATCGTAATTTTTGGGGTCATAATAATATTATTGTTGTACTAGTAAGTTATCGTCAGCGCTTATTCGGAGGACAACCTGTAATTGTGAAAATATTAATAGCTTTCATTCGCGTCGCTCTAAACGCTTTGCAGATCACAAGTTATAGGTGTATAATATATATGATTATATAGAATATAATCAGGGAAAATAATTACAATGAATGATGGTTTCTTTATAAGTAGTATAATATGACTACCTATTATACAAACGACGATATAAATATTGAGTACTAACGACAATTTTAATACGAATTCGATATGGGTAGCATATACATGCTACATATTATATTTTCTGCGAGTATTTTTTGATCAGTAGCAGCAGCAACAGCTGTTGCATGCGTACACAATATCACAATACGCGCAGGACATATTATAATATTTGTGTATTATTATAATGTCATGTACGTATTATTAATAAATCGTTTGGACAACAATAAAATCGTGCTTGTAAACAATTACGCGATAATAGAACGCGAGTACAATAATAATATAATGTTACATCAGTGCGTATATTATTATAATAGCGTTATGCGCATTCGCACTGCAGTGAATTGAGTAGGTTTATGTATATTATAATAATACCTATGTACAACTACGTCGCGGAGACTGCAGTATAATATTATGTGTATGATAATGCAGGTATTTATATAATATTATAACAGATATCTGAAACGAAGTGCTATGGGGATGGGGGTGATGTCGGACAAGAGAGATTTCGGCCAGATTAAAATCGTTTCACCGGTTTTCGCGATCCAATTAAACGGCCAGAGGCGTTTGGAGGAAGAAATAAAAACAGACGCGCAGGACACACGCACGCACAATTATTAATAATAATAATCGGTAGGCTATATTATCATAATATAATACAACGCACGTTCGCCAATATTATTATTACAAATAATATACGTACGGTACAACGGATGATTGCGTACAGCATAATATTGTCATGACCACCGCCCGCGGCAGTATACCTGGGTACAAGTATAATGCCCAGAGGTTGTATACCATACTAATATAAAGGTATTAAATATATTATTTTAACAATTTGTATCGGCTGCAGCGGTGGCGGTGTCGTACACCCTTCTTCTTCCGTTCACACACCGGGTTTTTCTCTATCGCGGTCTCACCCTCTCATCCGCCGCCCAAGGGCGTAGGTGCACAATATTTATCTAGGTAATGATATTATAATGTGCAGTTGTAGGCGTTGTTGCGAGCGATTTGTATATAATGTGTTTCGGCCGTATCGCACCCGGTGAGAACCCGATTTCGTAACGTCGCGAACTTTTCATCCCTCTGCGAAAACACCAGCGAATACCGTTTATCACAATAAACGCAAACGCGGGCGACGACATTATAACGGACAACAATAATATAGTAATGATAATAATACGTTTTGTCCCTCGTTGCCGCCTGCACAACCGCAAAACCACGACCGGTTTACCACCTTTGGCGGACGGCAACGCTAAACTCCACGTGCTCGTATAGTATGTAAATAAATTCTATAATATAATACACAATTTTAATACGTGCAAATGAGAAAATCCTAAGATTCCTCCGTTTGACTGCTTATAAAATAGGTGCATACAAAATTTTTCTCCTGGCGAAGTGATAGTATATGTATGTATGTAAAATTGAGCTACGGTAGAAAACAAGCACATAATAGCTTAGGTAAGGTTTGTATAATATAAACTTGTATAAACGAAACAGTTGAATGACCGGAATAAATCGAGTGAAAAAGTCTAGTCTTTTAATACCAGACGAGTCTCTGTTACTTTTTATCAGACCTCAGATTCGAAAATATACAGGAAGATCCAATAATTATGCTCCAAAACTCCCGCTGTTTCTTACAATGACGGATTTATCCAAATTCTATTTTTTCAACTACTTAAGGAGTGTCATGTAGTGATGTGTACATCTGTTTACCAAATATAATCATCATTTTTCCTGTAAATTATGTAGTGGGTGATTTTTTTTTGTTGAAAATATTGATGGTAACTACTAAGAATAATAATCTAATCATATTATTATTATGGTTAGAAAATATCTCGTTCGTTCTCGTCACTAGAACAAACAAATCGTGTTTAAATGAATCTAAAAATCACGAACCACTTGTACGTTATTTTAGATGTCCTCGATGTAAAGAGACGTTTTGATTAAATAAGTTGTTTGAAGAATGAATACTCTGAGGGACATTACAACATCAGAGAGTCAGCAGTTCTAAATTTTAATAGAAATATATACGTAGAAGAATACTAGTTATACTAGAAGAAGGTCTTTTTTAAACATTTTTATAGGTACGCCTATTACGGTGAGTACTGCGTTGAGCGGGTAATGGATATTTATCTTATCTATATCTATATCATTTATCTTTTGTGCTGAACTTATTGATTTTAATCAACAAGTAATTATATTTTATGGTTCTATTTCCCGCTGTGTGTTAAAAAAACTAATAATTAAAATGTTTAAATCCATTCTATCCCATATTTTCTATTACCATAGACATTTCAACCTACACAAGTTAAATAATTGTAAGATTATTCTCGTTCGAATTTTGAAGTTGGTACGTTTATATTTTTAGAAAAACGATAAATTAAATAATTTACAGTATAAAAAGGTGTGTGTTTTCATTTTTAATTTGAAAATATAGTAATCTATAAGTGTACTTAAAAATTGCAAAAATTATATGTTGATTAACTCACTGCATAGCTGAAGAAAAAAAAAGGTGGCCCACTGAGAGACCTTTAAGAATATTGTTCATAAAATAATCTTAGTAAATAAAACTATGAATATTATAAATATTAATATATTAATGTGTGATATGTAATACTGTAAGAATGAAGTTTAATAAACGAGTATGAGAGATATTATGATATAATGGTTAAAATTTAATTTAAATTAAAAATGTAAGTATACCATATAAGGTAACGTAATATTATTGGATTTAGCTCTATAGTATAACAGATTTGAGATTTTGTTATTTTATAAGCAATTCAGTATAAAGTAGTAAAAATCAATAAATATAATATGAAATATATGAATAGTGTAGGTATGTATGCAGTTATTAATCTGAAGATATAATTTTATTTGAAATACTTAAAGTTGTTTTTTATAATATTATATGTTTCAATAACAAATGTACATAATATATATACACAATACACATGTATGTAAATGTATATTATAATATTAGCATAAGGGGACATGGAAAAGAAATTAAAAATGTATTGTAACTATCGTATTATTACAATATTATTGTATTTAAATCTAATACCTATGCAGTTTACTATATGTACCTATCCGTTGTAAAGCACGATTTCCAGTGACCTATACTGTAGCACACTTTATTCTCCATGGCTGAATTTTCAGTACAATTTCGATCACAATAATAAAATAAAATATAAACTCATATTATAAAAACGCAGAGTGTAGTCGTGTTGCACCTAAGCCGTGTAGGTGGACATACCGAGGACGGCCAGCGTAATTTCATAGTCGATAATAAGACGTAATAACTATATAACTACACTTCTCTCCTCATAACTCGTACCGCGAAAGATTTGGAGACTAAACATCGAGGGGAAGATGTGCGAGAGAGTTCACGCCTAAATTCATACCAAAATTTACTGTGGAGTAGTTACGCGATGCATGTTATAATAATATTCTCTTTCGATGAGCATCTCTCATGTCTTATATGTAATATTAATAGTAAAGGTACAATATAAACATTATCATTTTTATTGCAATAATATGTGTGGTATGTAAATGTTTTCTTTCAATTTGGCTGGTGCGAACGGCATTATAACGGCAGTATCAGTAATAAGTCGACGACAAGGTGCGGAGAGAATATATAATAATTATTGTTATAATTATTGTTGTTGTTGTTTTTGTGTGACAGAATAATAATTAACGCGCGATCGTTTAAGACGGTTAGATCTCTCTACGTGTTGATGCGTGTGTGTGTTTTCCCTCGTTTTTAATTAGACGTCGAAACGTCGAGAGGAGACTTACGACATAACTGTTATCGCGATAGACACCTATTACATATATTATATATACAGTAAATTGTGTGTGCTCTACTAAATAATGTACGCCATCACAGACTGCAGTAACACGACGGTGTATATTATATAACGTGGTATCTGGTTAACGTCGTCGATAACGAACGTACACAGACTGCAACGAGCTCACACACGCACCACATCAGAGTAGTTTTTTTCACGGTTATAAGGATACGTGCATTAGTCGAACTCTGATCGTATTGTATATCATTATGACGCGAAGAACGTGCATTTTCGAACTCGTTTCGACGAAAACGTACCGTACCCTCAAAATGGGCATGTCACCGGGCAGACGCGAAGTGTCGAATTCGTTCCAACAAATTAAAAAACTAAAAGTGATATACCACCGTAACAAAAGTTTTGGATTTTGTATTCTATGTATTATAGGTACTGCAAATACAATAATTTTCGCCTTCTATAAGCCTATATATTTCTAAGGATATTTTACTATACATTAGTGTTGCTGGATTAGTAACTTATCATTTTTTTTTAGTAATATGATAAGTTTGAAAAAACCATTCGAAAACAAATCACACTTATTAAATATAAATTATTATATACTAGCCGTATATCAATAGATAGGTACCATAAAATATATCGTACAACGATATACGTATATAGGTTGGTGGTAAAAATAATATTAAATTAATATTTAAATATTTTTAAAATTCAATTGCATATAGTAAGTATAATAATAATAGTAACGAAAAGCTTGAAATCCTTACAATAATATAAATATTACAATATTATAATATGTTTTGAACCATAAAAAATAATTAAAATAATTTTTTTTTTTTTTTTTTTGTAATTAATTATGTATAAATTTGAATTGGTAATAAAAAATATTGAGTATTAATTTATTGTATTTTATGATTATTCTGTAATGACAAACATTTGTATTGAATTCTTATACCTTATATATATTATATATATATATTAAAATTGAATATTTAATACATTTTAATCTACAAAATAATTTGCAAATTATTGGGATTTTGAAGAATTTCATAATAATGTAAATATTTAACGCTTATTTTATTTAACTATACACATCAATCTAAATAGACGTGATTTATAAATCGATTATTTTGAAATGAACGAAGAAAATGTACAACAATATTGTATATAACGACGACAATACGATTAACAGTATTTTTTTTCTTTTTAGATGTCAATGTGCACAATAATGCACATTAATATTTATAGTTCTATCTTGTTATTGTGTGTATCCATCCCTTACCCTCTTTATCAACGCGCATGCATACTATAACGTCGATAACATTTTTATCGAGTAATTTCTGTCGAAATACGATGGAAAAGTTTATAGGTACTTCATTTATATACACGCGTATAGTATAATACTGTTATAAGTTTAGCTTAACCATGTATTGTGTGCCGAAACGGCCAAATCTACTCGTCATTTGACAGTGTCTTATTTCGCGACCATTAAACGTATATATACACACTACACAGTACACACATACTCACACATTTATGTAATATTATAATACGTCCCCCGATTATCGTTCTCGAACTCTATATGATATAAAATATATAAACGGGTAATAACGTACATACATGGAGAAATTGCTGTGTATAGCAGCGCATGTACGAGAATATTATCGTCCGACGGGATCGACCACGTGTTATGGGCTCTTCCGCGGATGACGTTGAATATATATTGCACATTAAAACAGGATTCAATCAAAATAAAGAATGCCCATTTAACGGGGATAAAAACCACGGTTGCCGTCATCGGTCGTCAGATTATACGGTCTCTCAGATGCGAGGAAACTAGAAAATGTACGCGTATATCATGAGAAAGACGAATTAAGGGGTACGGCGCTGATTTTCCAAATTTTCCGCGATTCTACACAATAATTGGAAAATTATGTTTTATATTTTAATTGCCGTTTTAAATATAATATGTTTTTATTGATCTAACAGACTATATTTTAGAGGTAGTCAGTATGGTATATTATTAAATTCAAATAATAGTATGAAATAATTTGAAAAAAAAAAAGCTTAAAGTTTTTTGTATTTTTAAAGACATATTATATTGTAAAGTTGGAGATTTCATTATAATAACGGAGTTCAATGCAGATAAAGAATTAACGTGGAGTGCGGTATAAGTTATAGGTCAATATTAAATAAACAATGTATTATAATTAAAAGCTTAAAAAAGTTAATTAAGAAAAATATAGGCCAAATTTATAGTAAAGATTGCTTCTACATATTTTCATTTTATTGCACAATAGCTTTTATAGCAACTGCGGGTTATAAAGATTTTAATGTCTACTATATTATTTAATCAAGAAATTTGTATTTACAACATGGTTAAATAGAAAAGAAAAATGGGTTAGTTACTTATAACTACATTTATACATGAGTTTATATCGACTTGATTTTAACTTTATTATTTATTATTTAAATTAACTGAAAAATTTTAAGTTAATTAAATTTATTTGATTTCTAGTTATATTAAGTTGATTACAAAATGAAGTATAGTTATTCAGTTTACAAGTTAACTGTTTTGATAGTAGAATATCGAAATATAGTTTCATAATATTATTATTATAATAAAAATTATCTAGTCCGTTCGTTAGTCGCCACGAGAATAAACAAATCGTGTTTAGGCGTTGTTGAAATAAAAAGATGTTTTGAAACTAATAGGTCTCTGAAGGCTAATACCCTCTGCTTGGTTTTAGAGAGTCTGTGCTAATAGAAATCTTGATTAAAAGAACGTCTCTTTTTCACATTTTTATCGGTTAGCATTATTTTGTTGGACGATTAAAAACATTTATTTCCTTTTATATTGGATTTATCGATTTTAATCAACTGCAGGTAATTATGAACAGTTTGTGGTTCGATTCCCACTGCAGTTGATAAAACGTTTTGTACCTACTTTATTTTTTACAATTGTGTTGAGTTATGGTTAATTGTTTCTACAATTATTAAAAAATCATGAATTTATATAATATGTACTCTTAATTAATTGTAGTCGTATATACGCATAGGAGAACGACAATTCAAAACACAAGATATTTACCATTACAAAAATAAGAAGTTGAACAATTTTTTTAGTTGATATTTTTGAAAATTTTGATGTACCTAATTCAAAATTCAAACGATTAGTTTTTCTGTTATTAAAATGTTTATACTTTGTAGTAAAGATTATTATAATCCTTAAAAATGATTAAATCACCTCAATAATGTTATGCTTTAGTATATATATTCTACAAATAATAAACATAACTAATAGTGTTTAATTTATAAAAGATAAAGGATATGGATTTAAATTATTTTTTCGAGGAGTGCTATAAATTACCAATTTAACGACATGTTTCTTATTTCGTATAATATTTTCAACAAGACAATTACACTTCTGTTTAACGATCTAACGATCTAATGACTTTTGACAGCATTGTTTTACTATATTGACCTTCACAATACATTATATTATAATGCGAAATAACTAATCAAACTTACCGTATTTATTAACTGTTTATAGATACTCGTATTGTGTTAACTGTTGCTTGATGAAATTATTATGCTTTCGCTGTCATTTATGTTGAATACAATAATGCGTAGCAATAGAACTCTAATGCTCCCTTGAAAATCAAAAAACAACCTCTAAAGCATATGTGTTAAAACTATAAAATAATTAATTAGATAAAAAAAAAAAGGAATGACGTAAACATTATATGCTTATAATAGCTAGCATAATATATTGACTATTTATCTAATCTAGGAATTCTAAGAATAGTTTGAAAAAAAACCATGAAAACGCTAAATAATTTTGAAACTACTGTACCATCGTGGAGTATATATTATTTAAAAATATAGACGTATCTAAATCATAATATAACACTTGACTGTTCGAGCAATCCATAAACAAATTTATCGATGTAATTAAACGATGGATACAACGAATTGTCCGGAATAAGTCCGAGCGCTGTATGTATAATAGTTTAACTTAGAGGAATGAAGATTTAAAAAAATCAAACATTATAGTTGGTTAAAAATCTACACGTTGTAATAGAACAATAGGCCGGTTTACAGTTGTAGGCTCACTCATAACAATCAAAAATTTAAACCTCACAACTTATGAAACTATCAAAACAAGTTTTAAATTTCTCGAATGGTGATAACAAATAGGTGTAGGTACAAAATTAACACAAAACACAAACATATTAACACAAACAGCGACCTTAATTTTCAGAATACAAAAACTTTACAAGAGTCCCCGTACCTACGTTAAATAAAAGTAGTACACACGCCTTTTCAAAATTCCAAGTGAAACTGTTAGTCTAAAGTTTTTATAAATAATATTATTAATAATAAAGTTTAATTGTATCAGTTAAATAGTTTCGTCGTAAATGCAATAAAAAAATAAATTTTCGTTTAATATTTTTTTTTTAGTTTTTCAATCCGGAGATTGGTTTTTAACAAATGTTTAATATCGTGTGTTATTAAAGAGACTCTATGCGCGTGCTTAAATAATATATTATAAACGCACAATAAAGGATAAATATTGCTCGTAGAGAAGTGGACATAAAAGTATACGACAACTTATATTATATTATTATACTGATCGAGAGATTTCTTTCGGGCTGGAGATGAGGTTCATAAAATAGTCATGCGGACCTCGTCCGCCGAATAAAATTCGTGAGCGGGGTGGACCGGATATAGCAGCATGACCGTTATATTATTATATACAGTAGCTGTATAGCTTAATATTATGTATACGATCATAGCCGATCGAACATTATCTTCGAATTTACTGAACTATATTATATTCATATGATGGGCGAATAAACATTTATGACTCGCGTGTGAAAGGTCCGACTAAAACCGATTTTTCGATTATTACGGGCTTAGAGAGTGAGATTTCATATAAATATTACAGTATAGTATTATAATAAAGTGCAGTGTTTTTTTTTTTTTTTTATATTTTTATTATCGATATACGTGTGTATAAGTTTAGCACACTTAGTTGACTTCAACATATTGTTGGCCATGTTAACAAAAACTAAAATATCAGAGTGGTCCAAATATCCATAACATAATTAATAAGATAGTTGAGTATTATTCCGAATATTTCAACTCAAAACAAATGTAAGACACAAGTATTTAATATAAAGAATATCATAAATATATATTATTATTAATAATGATGATAGTTTTAGTAATTTTTTATTAACAAAAACACTATATTTTTATAATATAGTATTAAAATAATTATGTGTATAAGTATTGCTTACTGAACGCATAGTTTTTTGACTATGAAATATGAATGAATATGTTATGAAAAGGTTTGTTAATTTAATATATTATAGTCTAATTATTGAGACTTAACGATTATATTTCTTTAAAACGTTATCCCCAAACCATATGAAATATAGAGATATTAATATAGTTTGAACATTTTGAGTAAAACCAACAATACATATTGATTTTATTGAATTCAAAAAAGTTGTGTTATATTTTTTAAATAAGTTAGGAATAAGAAAAAGTTTTTATCAAGTATATAAAATTATGTCTACCTAGCTAAGTATTAAATTATTTAAAACTAAAATCGTTGTTTGGATCAACTATAGTAAAATATTATTTATTTAGTTTGCTAAAAAAAAATTTAATTTCTTGACAATATATTAATTGTAAGCTAGGTACTTACTAACTTACGAATTTCGTTTATTAAAAATAAATTGGTTTTTTTTTAAAAAATAAACAATATTCCTATCTTGTGTAAATTGTTATTATATTACTTACATAATTTAAATTGTAACAGGCTACAATCAAGTTATTTAAAAATTGATTTTAAAGACTAACACAGTTAAAGTTTTAATGGTAAAAATAATGTTTAATTGTTATCTGTTTTTCAATAATGGTGAGATTAATTCCAAAAGTTGTAAAATATTAAAAAATAATTTCATACAATTTTGATAGGATAAAAACAACTTGATTTTTTGTTGGTTATAATTGGAAGTCAGATGCATTTATTTTACGTAGTTTTAAAAATAACAACGAAAATGATAATGTATGATACGATTTTTGGCTGAGATATGGTAGTTATATTTTAATGGAATATTGAATTAAAATATAATATTATTATAATTTTTAAGTGTTCAAAATCGAAAACTGCGATACAATACGATTAAAATACGTTTTAAGATAAACTCAGAAACTCAGTCATGTGTCATTGATTTATTTCTTTGGATGTATATTATATAGATCGCGATATATATATATATATACATATAATATTATTTGTATATGTAGGTACTCGAGAAATTTGTGAGATAGAAAAAAAATCGGTAAAAAAATCTCATTTTTTCTGGTAAATCATGGGTGAAAAATCGCCAGAAATGACGAGGGATGTTGATTAAAAATAAAACGGCCCTTTTGTGTGTACATTACAAAACACATATAATATATATATATATATATATATATACTGAGTGTACGCATAATATTATCGCAGTCTAAAGGAGTATTTTGGCCAACACTAAGCTGCAGAGAGGTTTTTCAGAGTGTTCTTGAGCTTAATTTTTTGGCTGCGACTTAACGAGGTAAATCGTACAATAACAATGATGATTATTATTTTTTCGGGAGCATAATTTAATATTTTATTGCGTTGTTTTTATAATATATCACATTATTATTATTATTATTATATTATAACGACGCGGCAGACATGACGTCTAGTGGTTTTCATTATATTATTTCGTCAGCCCTTCACACGCGGGATAAAAAACGTCCGTGTTAAGTAAACAAATAAAGCGGAACAATAATCACGCAAATTATTGTTATTATTATTATTATTATTTAGTCGCCCCCGGGCCGGATACTATTATGGGATAGTGAAGTATTTGCAAGCTGATCCACCGTCGAAATCCTACTAGTTGGTATCATAAAAATGTATAAAAAGTTATACTTACCCATTGGCCATTATTAAATTATCGAAAAAATATATATTGTTTTAAGTAACCCTTGCAACAAAGAAAGATAATTAACAATATAAAAATATACAAAAAAAGAGATTTAAAAAAAAAACTTGTACTGTGATTAATTTTATAGCTTATTTATTAGCATTGAAGTCATGTTGAAATCGACTATTGCATTTGTTGCATCTTGGGAGTTGCTCAGTGATGTGGAAATATGATATGAAAAATTGGATTTTTCTCCAAATACTTCGTATATGAGGCATTTTGTTAGTATATGTTTGATATATAGGTGGACTCCACGTGTCACACAAATAGTTGGAACTTGTTTGTTCATTAGTAAGCTGTGAGATATTTGAGAATGGACGATGCGAAGCCTGTTTATTGTTACCTAAATTTGTCTCAGCATAGCCGGTAATTACCTATTAAAAATTGTATACGACTATTATAGTGATAGTTCATACAAGCTCAACGTACCAAGGTAAGATGGTAATCAGTACCATATTTTAATTCTATAGATGAATTATTTAACAATTTACATATATTAAAATATAATACATAGATATGAGGTAGGTATATCTAAAAATAATTGTACACGTCGGCAACTATTAAATATACCACCTGGGTTGGTATTGTCCGTGTTTCATTCATCCCCCTTACCTATCACTTAAGTGTTTTTTTTTTAACTTTTAGTTACATTATTTTTTTAAATTAATTCGAGAACATAACTAAAAATCAATAAATTGAATGATACAGAAATATAACTTCATAATCGATTTTGCTTATAGGTAATGATAAATAAATTTAACATCGTGCTATTTTAGCATAATGTAGGACTTATGGCATACCACTGTAAACAACAACAATTATGGAGTAGGTATATTGAAAAAAAAAAAAAAAAAATTATAATTTTTCTGAAATATACGTCGTATATTATTTATAGGTACCTAACTGACACTCGGGATTTAGATAGTCCCATTAAATTAACTTAGATCAAAATTATTAATTTTTCAAATGAACTTACAGAAATATTCATGCAAATTGATTAGATAATTTGATTGGATCATGAAGAATTAAAATCGTATAGTTATTGCAGCTTAGAGCCATTGGAGGCATTATAAATTATAAAGATATTATAAAACGTGTAGTCTGGCGCCATCTAGTTTTTAAAAGGCAAACGTAAGACCCCCTTAGAATGCTATATTTTAACATATAACCATAATAATATTATTATTTATCACCATAATAAGTATATTTTCTACTATCTTAATAAATAATTAATGTATAATAATTATTATAAACAATATTATTGCGTGAACTATGTACATTTTTTGATAATATTGAAATTCCCATAAACGTATGATTTAGCTAATGTTTTATCTCGTTACAATGATTTAATAAATAATATTAAATACGTGAATAAATGAAATGATATTGATTTTATTATAATATTATTTTTTTATGTAGTAAAGATAGTTTATAGGCTTATGGTAATAGGTTAGACGATGATTATGGTGACTGAAAAGTTTTAATGATTCATGTTATTATTAATCTATCAACAGACAACAATAGCCATAATTTGATTATAAATGTATCATAATCATTATTTCTGATATAGATTACATTAATATTATATTAATATAGTTTATGGATAACTATATTCATCAATCAGTGATCACATTTAATATTTCTAGTAAACAGTTAAGTATGAAATAATAAACCATTGCAATTATAACAAGTTATTAACTTATAAAACGAAATACAATGGCAGATCGTAAAAATAATATTATTATGTTTTACGTTTTACTTAATTCGGTGATTATTATTTGAATGAAGATTTTAATATTAGTGTTTGGATAATTTTTTTTTAACTATCATTAATTGCGAATAATACAAAAATGTATACATAATATAATTTTTTATTTTTGAAATTTTAAAATATATATTAGTATTTAGTATTCTGAAACGATGTTAATAATTTTAAGAAAAAACCAAAAAAAAAAACATAAATTATAAAAATAATTTCTAAAAACCAATAAGAGTAATGCATTTTAGACTATTTGAAGTACCTATACAATTTACATTTTGAACATTTCTTTTTCATGAAAAAAAAATTGTCTTTTATACAAAAAATGGTATAATTTTTGGTAAAATATATAAAACAAAATAAATATAATATGACTGAGCAAATAAACGATTTAGGTAATCACGAGCTTAATATAAAAAAATCATCATATTATTACTAGACTTTTTGTGGAATTTCGGTACGTTCATCAGTAGTATATTATTTGAATGACACGAATTTCATTGATGAACAATAAATATAAAATATTATAAATCAATAATAATAATATTATTCAAGTCGATACATAATTTTTCGAGAAACGTCGATTGACTGACAGTTGATTTTCATCCCTCTCTCATACTACAATAACTGCGTAATGCTGTACACATAATATAATAATATTAAATTATTAAAATGTTGTATGCAACATTCGATTCGCACGCGCCGTATCGATCAAAACGACACAACATTATATTATGCTATGCTATTGGGACGATATTACGTTCAAACATCGAATATTTTACTAGAAGAACCAGCACACCCACCCGCAAAAACCCAATAATTTCTGACGGCCGACCACCGCTCGATCATCGTCCGTTTCGCATAATTTACACAGTGCAGTAATAATAGTAATATCGCAATAGCATATTGTCATGCATTATATTATAATACGCACTAATGTTTGGATGGTTTTTATGCGTGGCAATTAAAAACCGGGAGCAGACACGCGACCGATGATCTTTTTTTTTGTCTCCCGACCGGAAGTGAAATTTCATTTGGACCACACTCCGTGGACTCTTCTACCAACATGTAACGTCCATAAAAGTAGTGCTCTACCCCCAACGTGCACATGCATCCTCGTACACTCTTCGTATTTTAATCTCTTATAATAAATTATTTGAGAAGTTTCGAATTATATTTTGGCAAAGAAAAAAAGAAAAATATTTTTTAACATTGTAGAATTGCACTTAATAATATATCATAAGATTTGATTGAGTTCATAGTTAAACACTAATAAAGAACTCAATATTTTGGTCATCAAACATATAAAGAATAATAATAATTTAAATTTGAAATGAAAGCTGGCGCGATCAAAGAGTTTGACTGTTTACGATCAGTGTAGTTGAGGGTGTGCGTGGCTGATGCAAATAACTGGGTAAACCTTTTATGTTAAGTATAATAATACGTATTTAATGATGAACCATTTAGTTCTAAATAATATTTATTGTTACGTGGGTTGTTTTTGGTTCAAAACAGTAAAAATAAAGATCATTCTATTATGATAACTTCAATCTATGTAGTATATAAATCTAAAATTTAGTTTATATATTGTGTATACATGTAATATCATTATGTACATGGTGAACTTATATTCTGAACGAAACAGAGCTCTATTATTTTTACGAAGATATGAGTGTTTTTGCAATAAAAATGAGTTATAAATTATTGATTTAATAAAGTATCTCTGGTTTTAATTTTGAAATATTGAAATGTGAATCCGAATTATATTTCTAACACTATAGTCAGACACTATGTTTATAATAATTATACTTCCAAATAAAAATATCTTAATTTACACAATTTTAAAAATTTTATATAATATATTTTTAGTTCACGAAAATCGAATTGCCAACTGGCGCGTTGATGGTTGTATATTTCCAACTATACGATAAACGATAAAATTTTAATTTAAGGATAAGTGACATTTTAAAACCATCGTATCTACCCTATTCGCCGAGATGACTAGACCATTACAATATCTTGGTCTGTAGTGTGAAGAAAAAATTAATAAATATTATAATATAAGGCATTTCTTTTATCGTAATTCCACAGTCGCAAAAAAAAAAAATATATTTTTTAAATCGGTCGATGAACAGTATAATTTCGGTGTTTGGCGGTAATAATATCAGGAAAAAAATCGTTAGCATAATAATGTAATATTATAAACGCGTTTAACGCCGAAATCACCGAATTTAAACTACCTACTCAAACGGCGAACGGTTCAGATTAACAAATTCTACGACACAATGTTAATATTGTTTAAGTGCCCGGGGCTTGCAGCGGGACTACCACGGCGATACGACTCTCGGCGACCGATTTCCTGTAAAGCTTTTAGAGGGCTTATCGCGATATTTTTCAACGTCGCACATCCGCCCCCCCTTCTTGGTAACCGTGGGTTCGTGCACAGCGTACTTACGTATATGTATCGGACCGAAAATCGACGCTAATTTATCCGGCCGACGGCGCGGAGCATTAGGTACCCGCGAGATCGGTGCCGCTCATTACCGTTTCTTATCAATCTTGTCGGCATTTTTCGGCCTGCTCCGTTCTCTTAATCGACTCCGATGAATACTTCGAGACTTTGAGGCAGCTAAATTATTGCGCCCCGCCGTCAAAGTCATTTGTTCGCCGGCGCCACCGTCACCGCGTCTGCACGAAAGCTCACCGACATTGCCCCTGTCTCCACTGTATACACTGCATACACGTACACACAAACAGTGCACACATCCACACCCACACACTCACATACATACATCCGGTATTCGCGGAACGGTGTAAAGTCAAGAGTATAATAATAATATACTATAATTATATGGTATATAACATATATTAGGTGCGTACGAGACTGCAGCAAAACGTTTGTCATTTAAACGACGTTTACACGCCATTCCTGCTGCGATACATAATGTACTATTGGCACTGCAAAGTGCACCAGTCTGTGAATATTGTCGTGTACTCGTTGTTCGAACGACGTGATTTCAATCTAAAATCGACATTCGTTTGTCGGGTGACCTATCAGACAGCTAACAGGTGACTGCCAATAATATATTTCAACGGCGACTTGCTATTACATTTTGAAAATATACACAATATTATGTTGATGTATACGGTATACTACATACATAATATTTATTATTAAGACACAGATTTAAATCTATCGAAAATGCTTTAAACATACAAGATGTTTTAAAGAGAAGTGACTGATTACCTTTAGGATTTTTAACGATTTCTTATTATACAACTAATTCAACTATAATACAAAATAAAAAACTAAACTTAGGCACACACAACAAATAAACAGTACTCTACAAATGAATGCTGCCATGCTGTGAGTCTATAACTGATCAATTAGTTGATATTTTTTTGAGTAATATTCAACATCCAATAGTCGTTGGAAATAGATAGGTAATTAGGTGCGTTATAGTGTTTATATTATACAATTATACAAAACGATTGACATAATAGTACGGGTAAAAAAATACCTTACAACTATTACAGCAAATATTATTAGAACCATCAAAACCATATAATATTGTAATTCTATAGTTGACACAAAATTACCTATGAGAAAACGTCGATCAATAAAAGATTCACCTTTGAAATATCAGTTAAATAAAACAAATCGCGTACTTTAAATTCATTATCCTAGAGCATCATCAAAAAAATAATACACTTTTCATCCGGACCCTATAAATACTAGTTAAATAACCGGACTTAGTTGTACACGATTCCGTTCTATGGGGTGAGCTACTGACCTCGGGTGACACTGTTATACGAACGGCGGTAAATTGTCTACCCTCCATGGTGCGCTCGAATATAATATAATTGTTTGTGACGTGTGTTGTTGTTGTATGTTTAATCAAAATTGAATTTGTTATTCGAAAATCGAATGCTCTGGGTAAATATTATATTTCCATAGAACTTTGTATACACATCACACAATATTTTACAAAATATATCATATACGATCAACTTATCAAAATGCCCGTATCGGTCGCGCTGTCGTTCAAGTAAGATGTACCATATTAATTATTGAGATGCGCGAATTCGGAATATATTTAGTATACGACGAGCACTGTTTCCGCTTTAAATATGTGCACACACACACACACACACACATATCGTTGTAATGTCGATGTTGTGTAAACGCACAGTGATATTATCTGCGACCCGATAAATATTGATCTCGACGAGCACAAACTCGGTAGCCGGAACGACCTTATAAGCTATACATACGACGACTGTGTATAGATAATTGCTCAAGATATGAATGTATAATATTATGTACACCGTACATAGTTGTATTTTAAGTCAAGCCTGTATACGATGTTATAACGTCGTCGGTCGGATTAACATATAATATGTACCTACCTATATATTATGATAATATGCAAACGTCCCGTCGGCCTATTTGCGTATTATAGATATACACTATTTGCCCGCAAACACGCGTAATTTCATCCGCAAAACAGTAATTAGCCGTACACGTCGATATGACAGCCCCGCGAAAGCAATTCCATTTCAATTCATCAATTTTGATGAGGCCGCAACCCTTCGTCGTCGCTTTGTCTCGAAACGTCGTCTTCATATAAAGCAAACACACGCGCACACACACGGCGATAACGTATATCATCCGCGGAATAACAGTAATTGACGCGAGTGCCGTTCGTAAATGTAAGTACACATTAAAATAATAATAATACGATACGTGTAGTGTATGCATCGTGTGATGTGTGTGTATTTGCGTAATGTGTTTCGCTTTTGAAGGATAGCACCGATATAATATACAGTCACCCCAAGGCGTTTTGCTAATATTCTCGATATATGATATCCTACACTATCGCGACTTGGATAATGACAACAAGGCAGTGACTATTATTATAACATATTCGACGCCAGAATGTGTTTGGCGTGAAATTTTAATGGGAAAACGTGCGCGCCTCGGAAATCCTAGTGATTTTGAGCGCATGAGAAATCGCTCACGCTCAACCGAGGTTTCCTTTTTTTATTTATTTTATTATTTTTATTTCGCGGCACGTTTAACTCGCGCCTCGTTCGCCCCCCGCGACGAGTATATCGAATTGTTATTAACTGTATGTCAGTAAAATTAAATAACCGACAACTTTGACATCACGGTGTATATTATTATATTACGATGGTAAATATTGTAGACATGTCAAACTTCAAACTTTGATTTTCACAAAATCTTACTCGAATTCATTTTTTACTCGATATTTTTGAAGTTTTTAACTTTAATTAGGTAGTATCAATTTCTAACTTGACTCTTTTCGAATTGTTAAATATTATTTTTGAGTTCTAAATATTCGATTTAGTAGTATAAAATAATATGTAATGTACCAATCTGATTAGTGGTCATTATTAAATCAACATTAATCCAAACCTATACTTAAATTGTTTAATTCAGCGTTTGAACATCCAACGTTATGTACTTAAAAAATATTGTAAATATTACAACACATAAACTCAAATAAATAATAATATATAATATATTATATTAAACGAGAGAAAAATAATCGCCCGTTAAAAGTTGTTGTGACGTCCATTCAAATTGACCGACTTGGCGACTTGTAATGTGATTACAAAATATTCAGTAAAACGTCAAAGTGCCCATTAAGTTGTAACACTGTAGGTGAAAAAATAGTTTTACTGGATTTAATATATTTAACATGTCCGCACATAAGCCTATTATACATATATACATACTTATACTCTATTCGATTAGAGTACTTCGCGGATTGAGGAGAGTAATAGAAAAAAAATCAATACCTACCAAACGCGAGTGATTTCTATACAATTGTTAAATCATTGAACAAACACCGTCAAAGGGTCTTTTAGGAAAATAGGGATGAACACCGCAAATATACAAAAACTAATATTTGCTATTCACTATTATATTCCATTAATTTTATGTTCGATAAAAAATATGTATACGTAATTCACCAATTCGATAATTTAAAATGATTTTGCGGTCAGTCAAGTCCAACTACTAAACTTAAAAATAAATTTTGATGGATGTAGCTAATAGGAGGAGGCTATAAAAGTTATGCCATTTTAAATCGATGAATATTATAATATAAATTTACGATTTAATTTTCGTATTATTCACACAACAGCATAATATACAACATACGAATTATTGCTGTTATAAGTTATTGGTGAGTTTATTTATTTCTAACTCGTATTAGATGTAAACTTTGTATTCATAAATAAATAAAAATTGTAGGTGATGTACATAATATATTTAGGGAGGACGTATTGATTTTATATTCCTAAGCAGAATATTTTCCCAAGAATATCGATGTATAAAAACTGTTGTATTAAATAACGTACAAAGTTTATATTAGTGGGGTAACAGAATAATATTTTTCAGAATTCGTCACATGTTTAAATAAAACAATTGAAATGCGTTTGTCAAGTTGCGATCAACTTGTATGGAGACGTCCGACCTACTCTACAGAACTATATTATATGAATTATTAATAAGGAGCAGTGTCCACATTTCATACTCCATTTCAATATTACACTTTTACAGCACGCAATGATAATATATATTTTATTATAAAACAAACAATTTAATAATACGTACGATAAAATCGATTGTGTTACCGGATATCCACTTATAGACTGCAGTAGTTAAAATCAAAAGTACGAGTAAGTGCGTATTGTGCGTGTTCGTGTTGCGTGTATTTGAGTTATAGAAAATAATAAAACTGTGTTTACTTTAACGGACGACAGGTAGGTAATGAAATAATTATATACATTTTAAACGATACTGATCTAAATACGAACAAATACAATAAATGCATACTGAAAACCAAACAGGATACTTCAATTAGACAGGTATATTAAATGTTGTAGGTAGGTATGTATAATACTTAAACTACAATATATACCGCTATCTATGTTTTGTTTCTATTCTATTTTCTTTAGTTTAATCTATAGGTACTTAAAATATGTGCACAAGTAAAAGTTTAGATAATTTTACTCCAATCCAACTAAGTAACTAGGCACTGGTGTAATTTCTGAATAAAACTAACAATATATATTATAAATACAATATAATTAAATTATAAATGTAATTGTATATGATATTATATTATACTGAAAATTAATTTTTTTAAGAAAACAGAACTTAGAATTTGTTGTGATATAACTTGTAAGATTAGAGCGAGTCTTATAATATTATAATAATAGTTTAAAACACTAATATATATTATTTTAAAATATTTTGTTTTCTGTTATACGTACATTGCGCGAATGTGATATTAACACTAAAAGTCACAAAAAATAAATAGATAAATAAATAAATAATAATAATAATATCCATTCAATATTATGTGAGCCACGCTTTAATAAGATATACTATTTTTTTAGTAATGATATTATGTACTTTATTATTGTTATTTATTTAAATTCATTAAATAGTCAGTACCTATATATAAAATTAAAGTAAGAAAAAAATTGTTATATTATTATTATTATTATTTAAACGAGTACGTGATGTTGTATTCAAACTTTCACTTCTAACATATAATAATTTATAATTTGTATTACAAATTTACAAACTGATACAATATATTGGTCAAAAATATAACACATTTCATAAAACCTTTAACCATTACAGTGGATTTTAATGTGAAACGTTTTATCTCCATCAAAATCGAAAAAAAACAGGATTAAGTCTCACAAATGAGTCAAATTAAAATCAAGAATTTAATAAGCGACTGTATAATTTATTGTCCGGCCACTATTGCGGCGTAAGTATCATTACGTTGTGTATTTATGTGTGTCACACATATTATTGTGCACCACGCACGCAGGGTTGTTATTAAATGCTTCCGTCGTCGTACATAATACCTACTTTTCTGCAAGTCTGCAACCCCGTCGTGGACATATAACATTATATGATTATTATTATTACGCCTTATACATGGTATATCTTATATAGTATATACCTACATGCTCTTGGTTTATACCAGTGATACGAGAAAAGACGTTACGACTCACGAGTCGTCGTCGTAACAATAAACAATATTAATGACCTCGTCGTATTTTCTTAAGCGTTAATTGCCGTACTATTCGGTCTATGTATATATATTGCAACGACCGACGTTAAATTATTATTATTAGAAGATATGCATTGTCGTTCCGCACCACGACCATTGTGCAGTAAGTACCTACACGGAAACATCGTAAAATAGTGATATATGCATAAATATGACAATAGCTTTATACTGCTTCCACAATAATTTTGGCCATCCTGGGCAATTCTTGTCTCAGTGTCGCTGAGATAATAATAATATATATTGTGTAATGGGCATCAGCTCAGCTCAAATATTTGAACATCGTATGATAATATTTATTCTGGAAAGTGTAACTATTTATTTTTGAACAATGTTGTAATTTTAGTACACGGGACAAACAGAAGAAACCAATGGAGATTGGACATCGATGCAATGGAAATCAACAGAAAGAAAATTCAGAGATAGACCAAAGAGACTGGTGGAGTATGATAAGATCTTGAGAAACTAGAAGTAAACGAAACTAGGAAGAAAGAATGCATATTACCGTAATATTATTGGGATTGACTGACAGTGTGCCATTTATACTCTTACAATTATCACACATTGCCAGCTATAGTTTATTATTATTATACCACCTGACCTAAACTAACCACTATATTATATTCGATATAATTAAATTGTGATATTTTAGTCTTTAAACATATTTTAAATGGATAAACAATAATTCTTTATTATCAAAACAAAATTATATTTAATTAGTATTAACTTGATGAAAAATTAATTTAAGTTGACATAATTTTTGGATGGAAAGTCTAAACCCCTGTATATATTATATCTAAAGATTATATTATAGCAGCTGTGGAGCTATTATTTTATGGTAATAATACGTAGATACAGTGTCGTTTCGCAAGAGTTTTATGTACAATTATAGCAATAAGACTTAATATCGTACTGTGTCGGCGTTTTTATTATAATATTATGTTCAGAGGAGCATAGTGCTAGTGGTTTATCGACAATGCCGTGGTATCATCTGCAGTCTTGTCTTCACACCGGGGTGATTCTCACCTAGTGGAAACCGTTGTTTTTCGGCGAGATTACGCCCGACCGATTAATTTCGACGAAATAATGTAAAACGTCTCCAGAATTCCGTTGTTAATGCTGCTTCCAACACATCCCTTATATATGTATCATGTACCTAAGTATTATATATATATATATATATATAGGTATATGGTATATGTGGGTATATACCGGACGTGGTGGCAGTTACCGTAAAAAATTATGTGCACGCCAAACGAACACAACGACTTGTATATAATAATGTTCGTGGGTCGTAAGCGCCTCGAAACGACGCGCTAAAACGTTACGACCATCATTAATATTCTACTGCAAGGCTCGAAATGTTCGCATATAGTAATATAGAATAATATAGGTACCTAATGTTAGCGGGGAGTCGTACATGGTATTTCGAATAACGCTTTTGATTTATACATAACACGAATACACAAATAATTATTTCAATGAAACATAACACAATGTTGCGTATCCGATATTTTTGGGTCAAAAGTTTAGAAAATTCTACTCTACTTATTGTTTTGGGTGACCCATCTATTATAGTCGTTGTTATTATTATTACTTTTTTTATATTTATCATATTATTAAGTATTATTTACACAGTCTATATGAGTATAAATAATGTAATCCATTGACCTTTGATTATTATGAAATGTTAAATATTAAAGAACTTACATTTATTTTATATTCCAAGTGAAACGAATAATAAATTGATTATATTATAGTAATAGGTGACTTATATATTTATTTTTGTAGCTGAAGACACTTTTTGTAAAATTCTCTGGTCATAAATTCGAGGGAGGTTATTGGTAGTAAAATGAATTTAGTTGATAGTTTTGCTTTTGGACGGTCAAAATCAAAGTTTCCCAATATTTTTTCAAATTATCACGAAGCAACTCCATAACCTATTCAATAAAGAAATATTTTTGAAACCTTTTATACGTATTATGTTGTAAAAATATCATACCTATACACTTTAATAAATTACACTCCCTTTGACTGATTAAAATTTAAGCTTAGAACTTTCTGCAGGATCTATAATTTATCAGATTACTCAAAAATCAATTTTGTGAACGATATTATTTCATTGATATCCAATAAAAGATTTACGATAAAAATAACAATTTATTTCATATGAGTAATATACTAAAATTGTATACGCAGGAAGCAGGTATTAGATGTGAGTGTCTATAGTCAGACTGAATTTATATTAAAACCACTGTATGCGTGTAACGAAAATGAAGTATTTATATTCAATGATAATATGGTTCTACGCTGTGCAGTGCAAAAAACAAAAGAAAAATATAAGCTTAACATTTTTTTGTTTTATAAAAATAATTTAATTTCGCTTTCGTCTAAATCATGTACAAAGGGATACGCGCGTTTTGTACGTTGCAAATATTTACTGTCTGCCGGGCCGATAAGCAAGGACTCATTTCATAACAATTATTACGTTTTTCATTAAGTCCTTTGTTTCAAGATTTTAAAAACTGAAAAAAAAAAATGAATACTATAGAAACAATAATAATAAAAATAATAAAGTAAAGCGGAAAAAAATTACAGGACACTCACAAAGCGACCGACTGGAGGCTGTACACGTACGTAGGTACACTATATAATATATTATTATGACGGTCCCCAATTAATGAATATGATAATCAAAAAGCCTGCGGACTTAAAAGATGGCCATACAATTTTTCCTGTACACACACATTACTGATTCGCTTTCCTGGCATATGGAATAAAAAAAAAAAAAAAATGCTCATAGGACGGAATTTCAATTCGCTTTGAACCGGAAAAACACGGACGGACGACCCATATTATAACGGTCACACATAATATAATACCCACTGCACTGTTCCGCACAGTCGACCGTAGTGTGTATATACGAAACTACAACATTTACTACCATACAACGGGGTAAAAAGGTCTAATAACTTTTTTAATAATCTTTTTGTCGGAATCTAAAAACCCGTCTGGGGTGATTGTTTTTTTTTTTATTTTTAACGAAAGGTTCTCTTGCGTAATAAATACCGTCTGTGTAAATTGATAGCAAATACTCGATGTCGCCGCAACCGTTGCTCCTCATCAAATGACGAGCGTGTTTAATCGTTGAACTTTACAGACATCGAAAGTACTAAGTAGTTATCTATAAAAGTTGGTTTTCCTTGAAATAGTTTTATAAACAGGCATCTTTACACTCTCCGTGCAGAGAGAAAAATTTTCTGAATAAAACCTTTGTGTACTAAGTACAACAATAGATTTGTAAAATCATTTGGGGACTTTAACGGTTTGCAAATTGTAGTGATTAATGTACAATTAATTATATAATAAACTAAAAATTAATAGTTTATGCAAGACTTTTATTTATAACTATTGTTCTTAGTACTTAAGTACAATAGATATTTTGAAATATCAGGAATCGCTTGTTCGAATTTCGATTTAGACACGTCGAAGTGTTCAAAAAAAAAAAAAATCATATGGCTAAACAATTATTTGCTGTGAAAAAGGTGGTTTCCGCTTGAAAAAAAAAACCAGTACCGTCACGAGATTCTCTTCTAAACGTTTTGAGATACGATGTTTTTAAGTGTGATTAAAACGTCAGGATTTGAATAAGCACATTGATATTATTAAAGGATGAAGGAGGGGTTAGCGTGTTTGGCAAATCATTGCGTACAGTTGTACAACATTAAAATCTTTACTCACCACAGATTTATCGTCCTTATATTGTGTGCGCGAGTAGCATTGTGTACGCCTACCACGTGTAATACACCGTCGTGTTTCGATCGAACAATAATTAATACAGGAATAAAATGTTTACAACTCTAACGACAAACACGCGTTGTTGTTACATACCGCACGTATGCACACGGATTTTCTAGTTTTCAGTGTGCAGAAAGTATTTAATAATAATACAAATATAATGTACATATTGTAATGTATTACACATTATACACTGTTATATACAATGAACCGCACACGTGTTGATCGGCTACGATTTCTCGTACTCAATGTATGAATACAACTCTGCGGGGAAACTCGGAGGACGCGGAACGCGCGACGCTTCGTGTTTTCCGGAACAACAATAATCATAATAACAATAATAATGACGATTCGCGGGCCGTGTGAATGTGCATAACACTGTATGCGGACGGCGTTAAGCGAACGAATTTTTGAAAAATCCTCTCGCCGGGTCGAGTGCCGAACGCAGTTTAATAATTGGCGTATTGTGCGCGCCCGCGGCGGAGCTCGAATCCCGTAGCGGCCGCGTAAGCAGCGGCACGCGCGCGTCATAACGTTCTTTGATTGTTTTGCGACGGTGTTATAAATATTGTAATTGTAATTTCAATCGGAAAAACCGGCGGCGAAAATATTGTCACCTCAGACTCCGGCCAAATGCTCGACGTGGTACCGGCACGCGGCGGTTTCACGCGGCGGTGGCGTGCGCCAAAGGTCGCGGACGACAAATTGGCACGACAGCCAGCCAGACCACTGCGGCGAGGTGCCCGGGACCGATTCGACCTCCCGGAGACAAATCGACGCTACGACGCGAGTTTACTGTTGGCGGTGTGCAATGCGCTTTACTATTTATCATAAAATTACTGTAATAAGCGTGTTATTATTGCCGTTATCGTTATTATGATTAATAATCAAAAGTCGCACTGTGGCTCGGGCTGCGCCGGCCGCGTGTCACGATTTTTTTTTTTTTCATTATTTATCTTTTTACTACCACTCACAGTAATAGTGCATCGATTAAGTGTGCCGACAATTGGCTCCACACGCATTATTTTTCGATTTTTTTCGACATGATTCGACAACCGTTCGATTTTAAATATTTCTGTAGTAAGTACTCACCCCGGTAGATGAGTGTACCACTACTTTAGTAGCTAGAAATGTGCACTACTAACAGCGGTTTGAGAGCGGTTTTAATGCAGAGGA
This sequence comes from Aphis craccivora, assembly GCA_009835225.1. Classification (NCBI taxonomy): domain Eukaryota; kingdom Metazoa; phylum Arthropoda; class Insecta; order Hemiptera; family Aphididae; genus Aphis; species Aphis craccivora. The sequence goes on from VUJU01000063.1 coordinate 177,198, forward strand.
AGTCCAAGGGGGACAGGCCCACCCCGTATTTCCGATCACTTTTAAAAAGCTATCTTTCTTAAAAATTTTCTTAAAATGGTAAACGGCCATACGGGTACCATGCTCGAGCCTAGATTGATTCAAAATAATCTCCACCGTTAAAAATAATAATTTGTTTTCAAAATGTTATCATTTTACTCTTATAAGGTTACTTTATAGGTAACGTGTTGTTTGGTTTTATAAAAATATTGTTGTACAAAAAACTCTGTCCAATTTTTATTTTTTATTACGACGTATATTTACTTTATTATACACTTTTTATTTAGTTTTATTGTATTTAGATTTTGAATTAAGCATCGGTGGAAACAATGCGAAGTTTATAACGTGGAAATTAAATTTATGATGTTAATTTGGAGATTATAATGTTTATTGAACACAGGAACTATACACAGTCATTGTGGTTAGGTTACAACAACACAATAATAAAATTTAAAAATTTTAAAAACAAGAATAAATATTTAGTTTTAGTGCTAATAACATATTTTTTAGATCGTAGTAACTCTTATCGTTTTGTACCAGTTTTATCGATACGTATCGTCATTATAGAAAAATAATATTTGAGCTACTTTGTATCGGATTTTTATTAACAATTATTTAAATTTCATGGGTCAATTTTTTTTCTGACAATTAAAATACTTTTGCACATTATTTTTACAGTTTTATTGATTTTCGGTTAATCATTTTATGATTTATTAGCCCTTGTATTAATTATTAAAGTATTTTTTGTTTATAAAAATTAAATAATTTTATTGACGCACATGCAGAACATTATAATGTGACGAGAATCATTATCGTAGTTGGATTACATTAAAATATTATTATCTTAGCAATAATTATATAACCGTTCAATCAAAACCCACGATTGGCATACTCTAAAGCATTTACGAAATTATCGTTTCAAAAGAATAGAGTGGCGTCCTCGTCGAAAATTTCTATATTAATCGCTCGTTTCTTCTTATTATTATTATAATTATAATAATTCGTTAGTTTAATCGAAATTGTTTTAAAAGTTTGTTCAACAACTATGCAGAACCGATTCGACTTGACGCGCGATTAGTTTTAACTTGCGACAAAAGCACCATGCATACCTATATACGATATTATACGCGGCGTGCATATAATTATTATACGCACGTCGACGATATGCGTCCCGGTTATAAAGTTTTACGGCTGATAAACCTTGTTTTGTACAAAGGAAAGCCATTATATTATTATATCCGCATTCCTCGTGATTCCCTCGTCGCTTCGCCTAATTACACTGTCATTTAGCAAAATACGAGCAAAGTGTATCAGGCGATGAGTGCACGATTCGACTTTTAAAGGTATGTATTATCTATAACTATATAATATATGTATGCGGGATGATTCCCAAATATTGTAATTCAGTTTTCTTAAATAAAGAATTTACTCAAATTTGCATATAGTTGTAAGCAATATAAAAAGATATTAAAATTAGAATACTTAGATTAAAAATATTATTATGATTTTAGCAATACAAACATTACAAACTTATTTTTTTTTTAAGTGAAAAAAATAATTACATATTTATTCATAGTTATAAACATGTATACAATATATTATTGTTATATAATATTATTTTAATAATTTATAGAAATATTTCCTCAGTATCAAAATAATGTAATAATTTTATAATAGCAGGTATGTTATCAAATGTATAAGCCATTATTATGGGTTATTATTTTTAAGTTATATATAAGTTTAACAATCTCAGAAATGAATTTTTATTTAATTGCATCAATATTTACGAAAAATCTGTTTAACAACTAGGTATTAGTAAAAAAGAAGTTTATATAGGCAAATTCCTTCTTAAAAAATTGTTTAATATCTTAATATATGATATTTCAAGTATAGGTATACTAAATAATTTAAAAAATCAGGATTTGACAAATCCATTTTTTTAATGACTATAATAACTACTACAGGTAGAGTCATGTTTAGTGAATTACTCCTCATAATACTTCAGTGACTCTATGTAATAGTTTAGTTTATACGAGTTAATATACAAGCATTTTATGTATGGAGATTTATTTATTCCGATAACTTAAGTCACACTAAATATATTATTACTGGTATAACCTTATACGTAGCATTTTAGTGAGCAATTCTTATTTTCAACTTTTCCAGTCAAAATTCATCGTGGGAGATTTAATCAATTTAGGAGGAGTCGGACTTACTTGATATTATTTTCTAAATTTATTCGATTTTCCAAAACAGTCGTTATTGGTTTTATCTTAGAAATATATTTAATTCATATGTGTACATGTAATGGGAAATCTATATGCATGTTTGTAATAATTAAATACCCATCTAAAATGCTTCATTAATTTTTACTTTTAAGAAACGATTAAGTCTACCATATGTTACGAATAACGTTTTAGTTATAGCCTAAAATAAGTAAAATAAGTATAGAGGTAGCCGGTAGGTGTCTACTGTCTATGGTATATTACATAAAATCGATTTCAGTTATTTTAGAGGCTGAAATATTAAAAACAAGTTTTTTTATAGCCGCAAATAGTTATGTGGATACATATAATATTATATTATGTCTTGTGGGAATAAACTATAAAGTACTTAAAAATGTATTTCAAACGTCGGTTGCCTTTTTCAGTTTTTACACAGTTGACTAAGTTATACACAGCCGACTACCTTTATCCAGCGATCGTTGGTAAGTTAATACACATAATAATAATGTACATTATATACCTAAGGTGAAATCCGACGACGACGACGACCTATACTAATAAAATGGGTGAAAAATAAAATTGACATTATTATATTATATTGTTCTAGCAGCCGACTCGTGTTTCGATGGGAATCTGAGCAATGAAAAATTTTCGAAAACGGTTAGAGGAATAAAAATATAAATAAATAAATAAAAATATCACCCCGTGCGCCCGGCGAGTACTGCTATTAAACACGTATATTATATAAAACCTATAGCGGAAATATTATTGCCCATAACTATTATTCAAAAATATGAAACACACACTCATATATTTTTAATATCTAAACGTCATGTGCGTATATTATTATAATAATAGTGATTTCATTTTCAAAGCCCAATAAAACTCGAGCCGAATATTATTGTAGTGTATAATAATGGTAGCGCACGTACGTATATAATACTATTACTGCAATATCTCTTTACGCGTTATTATTGTAAACGCGAGAGACACATCCGGTCAATAAATTCGCGATCTGCGGCGGAAGTTGTCCTCGATTTAAAAATTATATGATGTGTAAAATGAATAAAAAAAAAAAAAAAAAATTCAATTCACGCTCGCGTATATGGACACGAATAATAATGTTATATAAGTATATACAATAACAACGATAACTGCAGTACTGCAATACGACCTACAACTGCTGCTACTGCAACGTACGTAACAATAACACTACGAATGTAAAAGTTTCGAAAATCCTCTTGCGCCGAGTGCAGCGCGTATATGGCGTCAGGAGGGGTCGGGGGTTGTTTTTTTTTTGCAGTGTTTGCAGATGCGTATGTGCCCGCACACACATGCATAATATACGCTCACCCATATATGTATATATACTTGTCATCAATTTGAGGTTTAGCCGACGAACACAAAAGGACACGCTGTGATGTTTAGGCCCTTTTACTCTGTACGTGTACAACGCGCGTGCACACACATATACCTATATATATTCTTACGACGTGTATATATATATATATATGCGCACCGATGAGGTCTTGCACCCCATTCGTCCTCGTCTCGTCGTCGATCCTGATGCGGTCCTGCACGCGTTTGCGACAATACACTCGTATTATACGTATAGTAGTAGTATATAATATAATAGGTCTTTTGTACGACGTTTGTCCGAACTTTACGGCGAGGGTGACGCCGCTTTTGTGCGGCGTTATCGATGTTTGTTTTTCAAACGAAGGAATTGACCTATATGGGCGCATAGTATATGATGCACGTAGGTATACACATATATACTCATAGATTCAGTGAAACCTCTCCAAACAGATACCTCCAAATAACGGACACCCCCAATACCAGGTTCAAACAATTATTAACTGATATCATCTCAAAAAGCGGTATTCTTTTTTTTTTTTTTTTTAGGAAAATAGAAAGAAATCTAATAATGGTTAATGTAGAGTCTTAATTTTTGATTTTGATCATTATTCATGTAAATTTTAAACGACATTGTACATGATACCATAGCAAATATTATTATAGTAACTCCCCTGTCCATTGTGGTATTAAAACAAACAGGCAGGACTGAGACAGAGAAGATTACGAGTAATGAACAATATTTCAGGAATCGAGTGTATTCAGGGTTTAGACGACTCACTGTAATAGATACACATAATGACTGTACCGCGATATTCTAGTGTCGTTTCCGGTTACATTTGATTATACATTTCACTATATTATAATCATTTACGACGAAAATGTATATATTATTATACAGATGCGTGTAACGTTAAATAACGTACTATTCGGTGTGTTATATTATTTTCCATATATTAATATACTCAAATATATTAATATGTGAATACAGTAATAATATTAAGTATTGTACTCGACAAAATCGTAGATCCGTACTTAACGTGGAGTCTAGCCGTAGCCGTACGCTGATATTATTCGACCGATAGGTTATATACAGACCTTATTAGCTTAAAATTGAAAAAAAAAATTAAAAACGATTTATCATACTATTAAGTATATTATGGAGGGCCAAGTGGTTAGTGGCGAAACAATCGTCCCTTATGCAGTGTTTCTGCATAATGATTGTGGCTTTCGCCCGACCGGCTGCACCTGTCGCGCATTATATTGACCTAAGACGCAACCCCGTCGAGTTGTTATAACAATAACAGCAATAATAATAATAACAAATATAATAGTAATAATAATCATCATCCTCATCGTCGCAGTAGTGTGTGTATATGATATTATTGTATGTGTCTTGCGGGGTAGGAGATAAGCTCTTTATTATATTATATTATCGTCGTCGTTATAATATTATTAATTCGCCGAATTACGTTCGAGCGTTATCAGACAAACTAATCTACATGACAATGCGACCGACTGTGCAGTGCGTACAGTGTTTGTGTTATAATATTTTACACACCTCGAGTGTCGGATTCGATTGGCGGTCGCGGGTGTTACGGAAAATAAAAACCCCAATAATGTGCTCATAATAACTGGAGTGTCATCGACGCCTATTCCAATAATGTAGTCTATCATATTGTTAAATGTAAAATCGTAGCGTTAATTTATTACTTATTTTGTGGGTTTATGCGCTCATTTAAATTATATCAATACAACAATCGCGAAATATATTTATTATCATATGTTAATTAGTAAAAATAAAATAAATATTTATGTATAATGTTATTTTAATTTCTTTATAAACTGACAATATTGATCTTTTTGGTGTTTAAAAAAAGGTTATTGAACAAGTATATACTTAGTGATGTTCTCGAAATATGATCATATTTTAAAATTCTTAATAAAAAATTATCATTAAAGTAAAATTGGTGGAACTGGAGAAATGTACATGCGTCCTACGATGGTGCGTATGAATTGATTCGCCTAACCAATGGCAATTAAACGGCATAAATAAGTTTATTTCCTTTTTAAAAATAATATGGAATACTTGTCAGCTGAAAACCTCCCTACGATGACTATATGGTTACGAAAAAGTTCGAGAAACAACGATGCGATAAATCAGTTTATATATGTCCAGCAATTGACATAGAGAATTAATTAGTACAAAAAAACTAAATCTTGAAAATTATGTCACCCACAACGATCTTTTGTGTACAGTGTGAACTAAATAATTGTTTTGGCCCTTAGTCCCGGTCTATAGTACAATATTTTTATAATCATGCGATGCCTCTCTGGATTTTGGAAGATTTATTTTTGAATTATTATTACATGAAAAATTCTGCTCTTTAACGACGACATTTAAAAGAAGCAAATATATTGTTACAATATCGAGATACAATTGCAAATTTGAATATAGGTACACGTCACAAAACCACGTCACAAAACGCTCATACCTAGATTATATATTTTTAATTTTACTCAGCTTCACTTGGGGTGCACGCTCGCTTATGTTTTATAATGACATGGTTGAACGACAACTCAGCGATCTGAAGTTTGAGTTTTCGAAAGTATGTTATTATACATTTTTTTTTTAAATTTAGTTTTGTTTGTTTTCTCTATTCAAACGTTCCGACTCCGCCAAATCCAGTCAAGTGGATGTTGTTAAAGCACTTTTTTTTTTTTTTTGTTCTATGCTACTACCGATCGGAATAGTCTACAAAGGCTCTCGCGTGCCTTTGCGATACTCGCCGATGCATTATTGTAAAATTATAATAATAATAGTATGTCGTACACTCGTTGTATATGTACGGTAAAGAGTTCACATGGCGGTCGCGACAATCGAAAAACAAAAAAAAAATTTACGCACTCGACGCTCGTCGTATTGTAATACAATATTATTATATTGTACAATAATGTGTACACATTGTACAGTTCAACGGACGGCGGCATGTATAAAAGCGTCGTCAGAATATAATAATAATAATAATACGAGTATTATAGATTTGACATTTTCTAGTGGCGGCAACGCGCCCGCTTTTGCAGCCGACAACCGCCACCGCCGCCTACGTTAATATTATATACATAATTATTATTTTATTACGCGGCGTGTGTATTACAACACAAGGCGGCCTATAACGAAACATCGTGTCACGCGCCTTGTCCGATAACATAGTATAATGTTATTATTACTATTATTGTTTTCGAGTGGACCGACTCCACAGCCGCCTCCACCTAGGGCGGCGCTCTTCGACTACGATGGCTCTTGCGCGCTGTCAAAGTCCCGATTCTATTATGCGACATTATTAAGCGATTTCAACAGTCACATTATAATATGTAATATACAGGGCGACTAGGCAATTTTTTTTCCCAATTTAATAATGAATTTATTCAAATTTTAATTTTTAGAATTTTGAAACGTTTCAAAGAGCTACATTTTTAAAAAATTCGATTTATATAGCATTTAAAAGGAGTGTTTTGTGGCAATAATATCTTTTTTTTCCAACAAAAATCACCCATTTTTCCTGAAAATGATTAATCACATTACTTTTTGAACATTTTGCCGTTTCGAGACGTTATATCATGTGTACTAATGATAAAAGGTTTATGATAATGGATTTAGAAAAATGTGGGAACTATAATAACTAGGTAACCTAACCTATGATGAGTATTAAAAACTCAGTTACTGATCATTATTTTCAAAAAAAAAAAAAAAAAAAAAATCAACGGCTTAACAACTTAGATTAAGAAAAGATTTATTTGCAGTTTGGAAAAAGAATTTCGTTTTGTCATATGACACCTTCTTAACCATGGTACCAAGAATCTCAAGTACTCATTCGAAAATACGGTCTTTATGCATATTTACAAATTACAAAACTCAAAATTGTAATAAATTTATTATAAAAGAAAAGAAACAGTAGTGTGCATGCTCGGTGAATCACCCTGTATACCTTGACTCGATCAAACGCTGGTCCTCTCCTCGGGTACACAACTCTTTGATACATCGTACTCGAACAGTCGCGGATCATTAATCATAATATAATATACACTCGTAAACAATAATAATATATGTTGTGTAGTATAGTATTTTATGTTCGCACAATTAACCGGGCACGAATATTGAAGCTATCGCACTCGCCGTTACCGTATAATGCGATCTATGTGACGACGATTATTATTATACATTTTTTTTTGTGCCGAGGACTCGTTGTGGAGGCGCGTGTCGCCGGAAAACTAATCATGTGTCGGTCGGTTAGATGTACTTACGTGGTTATTGTACATTGTATAATGTTATATTTTTCGATTCGAGAGCGATTCGGCGCGGTCCCCGTCGGTCGAGTGTCGCGTATAATATGCGACGTGTTATTATATTAATTCTATACATAATAAATTTCCTACCCCGTTTGAAAGTGTCACTATAATGAGTGACTCCTTCCTCGTGTGTAATTAGTTAGCAGCAGTCAGAATCACTCTCAACACATACACTTATCTTAGATTTTTTTTTAATATTTTACAACTTATGAATAAAAAATACTTAACTGTTAAAGTCAGGCGACTGCATTATATAATAATTTATCATACTACTTAACAGTAATAAATTTGTTATACATAATATTGTATTATGATACGGGGAAAAATGATTGACTAATGAGACGGACGGATAATATAGATTGTCAAATCGCGTGTATCCTTGCGTACATAATATATTCATGAGTACCTCCTATATTATGTATATGACACACGAGTACGTGAATGGTGATTAAACCACAACAATTATTATGTCTAGTACCAAATTATCAATTTGATGCGAATGCGATCTTGAAACGAGCTCTGCGTCATTATAGCATATCTAATAAATAATAATTGAGACTGGGGATTTGAATGTATAGATTTGTTTTATTGATGCAGTTATTCGCTTTATTAAGACTAGAAATTAGACATTAAAAAAAAAAACAAAAATAAATAAATATATTAAAAACCGATGATTTTTGTTTATTGGTATAAACAATTAAAATTTAATTAATTTCGTTAACTTATTCTATATATAAATAAATAAAATATCTACAATAATTAAGTATCAATACGTTAAGTACCCAAAATAAAATAAAAAACCCCGTGTGTGTAAACAACATATATAGTCATGACTGTGCATGACGTAAAATAAATTTCGCTAAGATATTATTATACGGAAACGGAGGAAACGTAAAGAAATATTATTAAAAATAATAATAAGCGAGATGGATACTCGAATAGCATAAAAAACGAGTGTAATAAAATAACAACAAAGCTTTTTCGTAAAAAAAAAAACGTGGTCAATAAAAAGTTACGATGTCTGCAGAAGATGTTTGATTTTTATATACATATAATATCAGATGCGTATAATAATAATATGTAAATTTTTCATTATTATACATAGGTATTACAATAATATAAAATAAATTTGAAGAATACAAATATTGTAAGCTTAGACAAGATTAAATACTCGTAACAAAATGGTAAGGCGAATACCGTATGGAATTTGTTTTCTATGTATAAATCATTATTAACAAACGTGCGACGTGAATGCTTTTAAGAAAGATACAACTATTATAGTTTTATCACACTAATGAGATATTTTAAACACACTGTAATATTTACTGTTAAAATATACCCATAAGTGGTTAAAAAAGTTCTTGATGGGTTTAAATAAAATATTGCGCGAAAATAATCTATTATTACTCCAATACAATAAATTTGAATTTTCTCAATATTTTTTCAAATCTTAACCACAAAAAGAATGTCAATGTGCGATCTGTATTAATACTAATTATCTAGATACAAATTATTTATCTATTGTGTATCGACATGAATTTAATTTTAATTGTTTTTAAAGATAATATTTATTTTTGATAAATAATATTCCACTTTTTCATTAACATTTTCTATCAAAAGACTATTCAAGTATATTTTTTTTATCCAAGCAAAAATAACCTCGGCATAAAGGAGTTACATTTTTTTTCTTATTAAACAATATTTTTACATTAAGAAAAACAATCGAAAAAATGTATTAAAAACGGTGAAATTGGTACGTTCTTTTATTTTTATTTTTAAGATGTTTTTTCAAAATATTATATGTATATTTTTTTTTCTTCAAAGAGAATAATAACTTAAATAAGTAAGAATTAGTAAGAATAATCCATAATCCTGTGCCATCATTTTCATCATATATATTAAGATATTATATCAAGTAGATAAATTCCAAAAATCAAATATTTAATAGATTCATTATTGTAATGGAAATTTAAGAGAGAACGTGGTTGGCGAATCGTCCTGTATAATATAGGTTAACTATATACGTACCTATATATGTAAGTCATTATAATGATTTAAAATATGCGAACGAAAAAAAAAAATGCGCCTGTGTATTCAGTACAGCAGCTATACATTATAATATTAAACAAGCCAATTACTCCGAAGTTGTCAGTGGACCAATATATGTATTGTGCATTAGACGTTATATTATTTTTATGGTAATATAATATATATTGTACGTGGAGACCATTATGACGTGCACCGCAAAACTTTCGTATCCACTCCATTTGACGTTTATTGTCGACCGAGTTTTGGTCTGTCGTCTTGCAAACACATAAGTATTAAATGTATTATGTGCTGCACATATTAATAATTTGTTTACATCACGACGGCTTAGTTTTTTTTTTGTTTTGTTTTTCTCTTGAGGTTATTATTTTTTGTTTGTCGCCTACGTCTAGCCAGTCCTCTTGTAGACGCATACGCGTCACAGAGTTCGTTTCACCATCTAACAAGTCAAAACGTGTGCGAGTTTTCGAATATAAAACATCCTGTATTCGTCCATCTTAAAGATATGCAGAGGTGTGGAAAATGTAGAACTAGCACTACAAGTTAAAGTCTAACTAATCGCAAAAATGTTTACGTGATTTAATTTATTGTTCGATGATAAGTTATGATGTTTCTAACGTACACTAAATTATCATGAAGACGTATAAGTCGAGCCCCGCAACATAGGTCGGTCACAGGGCAATGTCGTCAATAATAACATTTTAAAAAATAGCAGCTGAAGTCTACATTTTCAAACCAAGTAAAATTAGAATACTCTTCTGGACTAGAATTCAAATTTTCAGGTAAGCGAAATAATAACACCATCATAATGTATGAGTATATACTAGTGTTCCTATATGACACGACGACGCAATGGTTTGTGCCAACTAAACAAAAAAATTTCGTGATGAAAATTAATTTTATGTTACTTATAAGCGTATTTTAAAATTTGTTATTATATTCACACAATTAACTATCAAAAATATAATTTAATTTAGATTATGAAATCATAAAAACATGTGTTGTTAATAATGTTGTCATTAAAAAAAAAATGCAATTTTTATAGTGATTAAACCAATGATTCACAAAAAAAGGTGAAAAAATAAAAGCAAAATATAATGATTAATTTTAACATTTTTTAAACAAGAATGTTTTGAAAAAAAAATTAATTAAGGAAGTTGAAATTAATGTATTGTGTCAATGCAGTTTTTTATATACAGTTTATCATCGAATGAGAGTGTACTTTTTTCATAAAGTTATTTTTCCATATTTTTCGATTCCTAAACTACGAAATACTTTACATGGCGTATAACAACATTTATTCGCAGTTTTTATTTTTGTACTCAGAAACAACAATATTACATTATGTACGTTTGCACGGTGTACAATATTATTCAAATGAATATCGAGCATGATCCACAGCATCTTTGACTTTTCCCCGCACGTGTTGATGTAGTCATCTACTACAGCAAGTTTTCAGTTTTTTTTTTTAACGGATTCGTTTGATGATAATATATCGTTCCATGATAATGATGTCATATGTTTATGATTTATGAATAATTTTTTCATCGGGTTTTGATTTTTTTTAATAGCTTATATCGCTTATAATAATATAAGCTTATATAGCTTATATTATTTTTAATCATTTTTCAATTATATATTAGAATAAGCCAAATAATATATACGAATAACGTCGACTTCTAGTCTTCACGCGTACTCAATGAGTATTACTCATCCATCTGTGTGTCAGGTGGAGATCGACAAAACATACACTAATTAGCGAATTCGCAAGTGTTTGTTTACAAAAAAAAAAAAACATCTCACAATTAGTTGTTATTTTTGCATCTATGTAGAAGTTATATCCGTAAAACAATTATTTTAAAAATAAACCGAAATATCTAGCGCAAGTTCTTTGAAAATCACTTTGAATTCACGCACTCATAGTATTATAATAGTTGTAATATCATACATGCAAGTGTAAATATAAATGTAATAATAAATTAATAATTATAAAAATATAATTTTGTTATTTAAAACAATCAATATTTTTAAATAAGTTTTTTTTTTTTGATTTATTGAATTTTTATGTTAAATATGAAAAACCTGGTATATCTGCTTATTTTATGTATTACCTATATTATAGGTACCTTTTATCTATCGACTTAAGTGTGTATTTTTCTTTTTTTAGCGAGGCCATTTGTTTGGACGATCCTATTGAAACGCTATCGTTGTCAATAACATCACATTATTTTAATGAAATAGCGTCAGTTCGAGAGACGTTTGCTTATATATTATAATATAGCTTCGTAGTCTCGTCCGACTTACGCGCTACAATGACGTGAGTGAACCTACCTCTACGCACACTTTCGTTTGGATGTTCGTCTAGATCTTAGGCACGTACTTAGACAATAATAATAAAATATGTGTGCGTGCCGCCGTATAATAATATTATAATCTTTAGATCGTGGATCACCGACAATGCAGTATATCTGAAGGAAGTAGGTGGAGTAGAAAATTGTGACGGAGAAGCGATCGACGGCCAAAAAACAAAACAGAAACACAAAACAATATAATAACAGGTACATCTAGAGAGTGATATTTTTAAAATAGCATAACGCACGCGTTATCTCTAAAAGTATTAACGTTTTTTAAAATAATTTTGTATTTTCTTTTTGGTTTGTTTTTGTACACATAATTTTTAATGAAAATTCTGAAAACAGATATATATTCTTTACTATTTATGTTGATATATTTATAAAAATCAAGTATAGAACCCACATTTTGTATCACTAAATTTCACTAGTTTAAATTTTTTACTTATTCTACGTTATTGCCTTTTGGTTCGAAATTCGATTTTTTTATATTTATTTATTTATTTTTAAATATTTTTAACCTTTCTGCATACCTACTAATGCTAACCTTATATTTTTTTGATCCAATTGAATATAGACTATATTCCTTTTGACCTTTATGAAATCCCAGCCTGGAACTTTTATGGATGGTCTAAGGTCTTGTTAGATTGATCTTATATGATTAAATTTTAAAAACAATATTTTGCTTGCTTCGGAACACAAAATTAAAATACATTATGTAAATATTGGAAAAAAATAAAAATATAACGATCAAAATTCATTTTTCTTTTTATACTTCTATTTTCTCAGTTATACTTTTGAATTTTGCAATGACAAGAGTTTCACTAATAAAAATATAATCTCCCACTGAAATATTGCATAAAACACGGTGTACATACTACGCATTATTTATACATATTATTATACATTATATTTGTTTTTTACTACTAAACGATAACGCTCACACACGGTATATTTCGCGAGCAATAAATCCCTGCCAGCTATTGCCTTATTATATTGTTACGCGAGCTATAGGTCCGTGTAGGTTACAACACGGGCGATAAACTTCTCGAGACGACGTCCGTTTTGATTCTTTCGTTTCGGAAATTGCATACAACCTCCTGTAGTAAGTACGCGCTACTTAACACGTTATGCATACATATTATTATTACCTACTTGTATTGTACAACATCATTAACAAACACGCGCGCGACCGTTTGACTGTACAGTGTACATTGTCGTCGTCTGCGTCGTCTCTCCCCGAAAACTACACGGGTATATGTATAAAACGTTTTTATATTTTAATAGTCCCTTCGCCGTTTTAGTGGGTATTTAACGCGACGACGACATTGTCTAATTTTTTTTTTTTTTTTTTACTGCCGGACGACGACGGCTAATGCACATTGTGCATTGCGAGCGCGTTAAAACGGTTTCCGATTTTAGTACTAATGTCCCATTGTCGGTACGTGTACATAATGATATCGTCGTACAATATGATATAGCCGACTGTATAGGTGTATTATATATTATATAGGTGCCCTCGACGTTATGTGGATAATGTCTAGTCGTAACGATCGGTTTTTACGCGTTATTATGTTATTATATTGTATATTATTATATGTATTTCGCTATTAAATACGACCGGATTTTTATATTTTTGCCTCCTCGTCGTCGGCGGGGAGTCGACCACCGCTGCCGCTGGCTTCTGACCGGAGATTTACGATCTCTCCTTTATTCGGACCTTATATTTTATCCGTCAAAAATATATAATAAAGCTTTTTAACGTTTGTATATGTACGATATATTATTATTACTATTATATATATATTATAAGTGTTTCGTTTCGGTATTTCGTCGTAGTCGTTTTCCTCCTCGCGCGACACCACCACGCACTATTATACGTACTCACTCATACACATGCACGTACCCCGGCGACGATGGTTATCAACTCAGACTGAATATTTTTTATTGGTCGTTATACGCCACAGCGTTTTTTTTTTTTTTTGTTGCTTTTTCCACCCAAACGTCGTCCCTGCAGTCAGTCTCAAAAAGTTTATAGTACACACGCGAATTATATTATGGCAATGCTATAATATAATATTATAACGAAAAACTGTACGCACATTGATGATCTCGAGAGCGATAGGTACATATATGTACAGGGTGCATGCAGAATAACCTTCCATTTTAGTTTTTTCTTCAGACCATAATACCATATTTCGGTTTTGTATCTTCTAATGAGTGCCCAGCAGTGATTGAAGAGTAAACAACTATTGCTTTTCAAACGTGAACTCGCTTTTTACGCTTTAAATTATTCGATTAATTTTAAGGTTTAAATCGAAATTCGAACGGGTAGTTTCTGAATTTTTTAACCATTACTTACCAACTATAATTTATTTTTAAATTATAGAGGTTTTAATAATTCAAAAATCATAGTAATTATAATATTAATCTATCAACTTTTTATTAGCGATGGGGGCTAATATTTTAAAAAAATAGAAGTTTATAATGCTACCTGTTACTCGAATATTGGTACCTATGATGTATTAGTTTTTTCAAAAAAGTGCTAAAATCTTATTTGAGTAATTGGATTATTGTAAAGATCTGAGTGAACAGGCTTGGTGAATCACCCTGTATATTTTATTTGTATTATATTGGTCGCTGAACACTTAAGGTCATTACACGCACGTTGTTATTGCCAAACTCTTACACAAAATATTATATATAAACTATATAGAGCATATATGGTTTTACGACGAGTATCGTGAGTAAGCCGTAAAATATCATTCCGCGTTCACAACGTATTCGATTGCCGCGCAAAACTCGGCGTATATTATAAAAATCGAATTTTTATTACCGACCATTATATCGAGTGCGTTACGTACAGACAATTAATATTAGGATATATAAAAATGATATTGTGAATAGCAAAAAATAAAAGAGCGAATATAAAGTTTTTCGAACGTAAACAATTGAGAAAAGACTAACATTTCTGAACAGCTCTTGTATGGATACACTGCGATAACGAAGTATGATGATATTGAGTTACATTTTAAGTTTTGAAAAATAATGCTTTTCTGTAATAGAACACTACCAATGGCATTTTATTATTTTCGCTTGTAGAAAATTCACTGAGAAAATACATTGGAAACCGTAAAAACCATCAAAGTACCAACTTATATTATGATGTGTGCAGGACCCGACGAATACTGACAACAACAAATATAGTGCAGCTGTTATAGGAAACCGAAAAAATGTATTTAGAGAAAAAAGATTTTGTTTATAAAATAAAAAAATAAAAAGAAGAACACAAATAAATATCAAAACCTATAAGAGATAAGTCAACATTAATATACGTTATCAAAGAGTTCCGGAAAACGTTTGAGACCGATTGTATAATATACGTAATTGGTGCAGTAAGCAGTATGATATATACATAATAATATGTTTACATGTGTATTATGTCCTATACCGATGTTTATTATTGGTAAACAGCAAAAAAATAGAATTCGCGCGCCACCGAAGGGAATACGCAGAATAAAACGCACGCGACTCTCGTTTCCTATTTTTATTTATTTTCTTTCAGAAATCCGTTTTCCATACAAAACACACAAAAATTAGTCAATCGTAAACAACAGTATAACCGAAATTGGATCAACTCCCTGCGTTTGACACTGCAAATATTTACTGCTCTCGGGACTCACCGCGGACGTACACGGCATAAGTTTTATTGGCCGCCGCGTGCGTGATCGCCGTAAACAACTCAAACGCATTTTTCGGCGCGCATGTCGTTTTCACGGTTCGATCGCTACGGGCGCGCATAATATACAGTAATAATAATAATGTAATTTTCCGTTTAAACTTGCCGAGTAGTATATTTTATCGATACATAATATTGTATTATGTACATATTATAGGTACCTACCCACAACGAGTAACGGATAAAATATATTGAATTAAGTGCAGTGTATGTGCCTTAGTGTGTATGTGAACGAAAAGAACATATTCTTCAAAGGAGTTGCAAAAAAATAAAATAAATAGTCTTAGCGCGCACCCTTCGGTTAGGTATTTGAGATCGAGCGTAATATATTGTTTCAAAAATTCGCTTTAACCACCACAACAGCACAGAAGATTTTGACGAAATTAAGTTACATCAGTTTTATATGTTTGTATATTATTTTTATGAATAATGTCATAACTGTATTAACGTACGATACGGTTGTCTAATAGAAGATGTAACACACTACCAATATTTTAAAAGTTAAAAGCCATTTAAACAACTAGCGTCGTAGTTAGGTGTTAAGGGAGTTAAAGATACTTAATACAAATTCCGATAAAAGTATTCCGTTTAAATACATCATCAATATCGCCAATGTAATATATATTTATAATATATTACAATTTGAAAAAATTCATAATTCACCTATAATATTATAAAATTTTCTAACAAAACCGATTATTTTTAGACGATAACTATACTGCGATTGCTTGAAATTAATTATGTTTTAAAGCCGAAATCCAGACAAATTTGACATCACTTATCATCACTCTAAGTTTGTTCGGTTATTATTATGGAATCACTGTAGGGATTTTAAATTTAATAGCCTTTGTTTATTGTAACCTATCTGGGTATCTGTCCAGACAAAGTGTAACAAAAGTAAATATTATTAAAAATATAAATATAGAATAATTATAGAATAATAAAATAAAAATTCGGCCAAGCAATTAACCACTAATCGTTCTGCTGAATTTAAGTGTCAAGTGTACTTTATTATTTAGTAGGTCACTGTGATAGAAGTGTTAAATTGTAATTTAATGATACATCATTTGAAAACCGTGATTTCCAAATAATTACTTAAATAATAATAATAATATTAAAAAAAAAAAAAAAAGTTAGTGATTTAATTTAGTTTTTCCCAATTGTTTTGAAAAATATTGGACATCTATACTTTTTACTCACTTTCTATTAGAAGAAAAAATGATTTGAATAAACATGTAAAATAATTTTAAAAAAAATGTGTCACACATTATTTTATTACCGATATATTCATCGCTCTGCTCCAAATCTAAATATACATTATAGGTATATGTATAATATATACATCATGTCTCAAAATAATTGATTTTGATTGATAATAAAAAATAAATAAATAAATTTTAGTGTCTAAGAACAATCGAACAGTTTGAAAAAAATACATGTTGTAAATAGTGCCATAACAATACTATACAATTCATAAATTATTATGTACCTATATTGTATATTGAATATTATATGTATATATGTTATGAAATAACTACATAATTACCACTAAAGCACGTTCTGTTGATTAGTGCGTTTAACGGCGCGTTCAGTATACTATACCGAGATATAAAGCAATAGAAGTCATTAATCACCAACAGGCATGACTAAACTAAAAAAAAAAAATCTTAAAAGCGTTTGTCAGCGAAAAGAACTAAAAAAAAAAGGAAGTCATACGCGTTGTGCATAATACTATACCGTTACATAATAAACTTCCGACAGCAAAAGAAACACGAAATGCTGCTATAATATACAATCATTGTCGAAGACTTTAAAATAATATTGGTTTTCTCCGTCAGCTCTGGCGAGATGGTCACAATAATATAAATCCTTTTAAGTCAAAATGTTTATTTTGGGTTCTTTTGTATACGAGAACACTGAATGCGTCGCTGGTGAGACAACAATAAATCATAATAATGTGCAATGCGAGCGACTTGAAGATCTAACTGCCCTGCAAACGTTACGAAATATTAAACTTAACAGTTGTATAAATAGTACCTATGTCAGCTAGGTATATAATAATGTCTTATATCATCATATTCTAATAGTTTAAGAATTTAATTTAATTTAATTGTGAACGAAAAGGTTTTTTCCATGAATACCTTATCAGAGGGGGGCAACACGGAGCACCTTTTGTTACTTCTAGAAAAAAATAATATGGACGTTCATCGTGTGCTTATATGAAATGGAAATATTTTCATTTCTCGTTTAGCGATAGTGTATAATATTATGTTTGATTAAATTAATTAAATTATTTTTATTTTTACCTAGTTATCAAAACGTATTTAGTTATATACATTAATAACACACTTATTAATTATAATTATGTACTTAAATGATAATACCATTTTTATATTTATATGTTCAAATAACCTTTTTATTTATCACACTATGAGATTTTTTAATTTTTTCCCTTCCCATCTTCTGAAATTTTACTTGCGGGCACCCCTGTGTTCTTTTTTAATAAGTCTATGAAAACGTTATTAAATCATTGCATTAATTACGATTCATCATGGATGTTACTATTATTTGTATTTTTAGACTTTTATACAATTCGATCAGTACATAATGCACTATACTTTCTAAAGCGTACTGGGTGATGAAGTGTATGGTACGGAATCGGGTAGAAAAGTGCTCGTTGACACAATGGTAGACACTAATCGAGATAACAAGAACACCATAATAGTGAGTATAATAAAAATAATATACGAATAGTGATGAGTTTGAAACAATACAAATATTATTATATATTACTATAGTATTAGTATGGATATAATCTTAAATGCTTTAAAATTCGCTAAAATTAAAAAATGAATGAGAATAATATTCCATAGAAATATTAAAGTATGCCTTAAAATAAACACATAAACTACATTATAAAATTCGTTAAACAAATATTGTATTGTCCATTATACATTCGAAATACTTAACTATATATTTTAAAATTATTAATAAATTAATTTACGTTGATTAATAATTAATATTTCATAATAATTATTATGTGTTTGCAAGATATTTTTATACTCGTACAATCGTTTACATGTTATAAACAGAATGTTTTATAATTAATTTTCTTTAAATTATTAAATTTAAAAAAATAAAAATAAAGTAAGTATATATGTTATAATATATAACTTAAAATATAAAACAAAGTGTTTTTATAGTAATTTATTTTTAAAATTTAAAAGACAAAACGTAAACATTCGAGATAAAATCTAATATAATTCTTCCTTTAAAGTATGTGTACATTTGGGAACGTCATAAACATTATCCTAATCCAAATTATTACACTTTACCAATCGATAAAAAAAAAAAAAAAAAAAAAAAAAAAACGGACCTACCAAACGTTGGGTATTCATTATGAAAACGATTTTTTTTATACCGCAGAGTAAGGGCATACTGAAACGACGCATTTTTGTCTGGAACGATAAGCCGGCTCAGACCACATCAGCTAAACTACTTCAAGACAGTGGTGACTGTTGTATGGCGAACACGTGCAAACGATGCGTAACGTTCGACGAAACCATCACGATTAAGAACGACGAGGACTTAGTTGTGAGGAAGCCGCTAAAGTTGGAACTTGTCATCGATAACTGGAAGTCGAACGGTGCTGAAACACACACCGAAACGATTCAGCCCGATCCCGGTATCGTTAGACGTCTTGTCGAAGAATTCAACACTATTGAAGAGGTGAGTTACTGTATTATTAAGTCCAATATACTTACATATAATGTCTATGTTCTGATGCACAAGTATAACACTGGTTTTAAGCGAAATATTCGGATAAAATAATTTATTTCAAAGTTATTTCATTTTTTTTTTTTTTTTTTACTACGGTTGATAAGATACAATAATGTCCCATCTCGTGATTTTTATATACTTGGTATTACAACCTGACTTATTTTATTTTTTTTTTTAACTTGTTTTTACCTATTTCAATTCTTTGAAACTAAAATTTTGAAAATACTGAGAAAGGTATTTGGAATAATTCTGTGAAAAAAAAAATTGGAAAAAAGTTAAATAGCGTTGTCACAAAATGGGTATATAAAATAGGCATGTTCTTTTATCTATGTAAGGATTATTGTTATTATAACAAATATATGGATCATTTTTAAATTAAAATTTTTCAAATACAGTATTTAATCATTACCTCATATTGTGGTTAAAAATGTAATTTATATTTTAGTTAAAGATTTAAAAAAAAACGTTACTGTATTTTTTTAGTAGTTTTAAAAAATTTAGTTATTTTTGGTTCTTTGATTTGTTGTTATATTTTGTATAAACAAAACTTTTGTTAAATGAGTAATGATTATTCGCAGAGTGGGATATATATTACGGGTTTTAAAATAAAATTCTAACAAATTGAAAAATTACCAAATGATATTCTACTTAAAATATTTTCACTTTTAAATAAGACACGCTATCAAGTTTCCAATTTATTCTTTTTAAATTCAATACTACCTTCATTGAATACACTTTCTGGTATCTTATCATAGGAAATAATATATAAGACGTATTATTTTATAGTTTAGTATTTGAATATTCAAACTACGCCAATAAAAAAAAAAAATATGATGACACGGCGTCTTGGTTAGGCTATTTAGCTACATAACGTTTTCGATATTTTGTTTTCGTATCTAACGAAGTTTTTTTTTATATTAATTAAAATATACTTTTTTGCTAATGTCTAAACTGTAGTCAACGAGGTGACAAAAAAATCAGATAATCAAAATAGTTATCCACAAATATTATTTACAATACAGATTAACATTTAGATCACGTGAATACACTTTTACTACTTAGTTTATAACCATCATAATAATATCAATAATGACGTAATAAACGTGATTGAAAATAATAACTATTTCACCAATGACCAGTTGAACAACAATGTCATCTTAATAATTGGAACCAAAACATAATAATTTACAAAATAATACATCAACCAAGTTCATCGACTTTAATTATTTAATAATACATTTATTCAAATTCAGATGTTTTAAATGTTTGAAGTACACTAGTATTTTAGATATTAAATTTTAAAATATTTAAATTAATATTAATCATTATTAACATTTTTAAATAATCATAGTCCTCATCTTTTTTAAACTTATTATTATTATATTTTGCGTGAAATATTCTTATTCCAAAGTGGAACCCCTGAGACATAAGTTCTTTCATCTTTGGTATACAATTTAAATGTATGAATATTGAATAAATATATAAATAATTGTAATTAAAAAAAAAACATAATAACAATTAAATCTTTAATTTGAAAATAAAAAGAAGTTTTTATCTCTATATAATGCTAGAATTTACAAAAAAATAAAATTGTTTGAGTAATTTTGTTTAGTTATAAATTCTACAAATAAAAATTTAAATAAAATGCATTGCTATAGAAAAGTTGAATTATGAGTACGCTTAATGAAACATAGTGTAAAATTTTATATTATTTTCATTATGTGTATTTACCATATTTTTCTTTCGAGAACTCTATAAATGAACTGACTATTTGTTTAATTTACATTCTTAGCCGTTAACCGATAATTCCAAAATCGAATCTACATCGATTAAGGAAGACGAGCCAGTGAAAAGCTGTACAAATATCCCACTCTGCGAAGCTTTCAAAACAGTCAACTTAACTACTGACAACCATTAAGCGGAAAATGATGTTTTCTATCGAACGTATATTTCTAGCATTGCTAGTCTCGACAAAATAAACGTCTACAAAAGTGCATTTATTAACATCTTCGTCCAATGTAATAAGTTAACATTATTATATAATAATATCTCGTTATATACAAATATTTTGCTTCGATCGATATCTCTAAACATTATAATTTAGTCAATGCATATAATATTTCATTTGCTTATCACTTTTGTTACAGGTATATTATTTATGCATGAATACGTATATATTTTTGTTTTATAGAAAGCGTCATCATCAAAGTTAATTAATTGTAAATCGTCGTTACGCGTTCGACCACAAAGGTATGGAAGAGTAAATGATCTTATTAACATGTTCAATTCAAAATAGGACGGCGGAAATACGGAAGAGTTTGAAATCAAATTTATTGATTTTAGACAGTATTAAAAAAAAACATGTTATATGGATACATAATATCCATAAATATAAATAAATGTAAATATAATTTTATGAACGTCGTTGTCGACAATTATTATCCACAATACCACCCACATCAAACTGTATAATTGAAATGTGAAATTATATTTTATGTAAGTACGATAATACTATAACAATGTTTTCTCGAAATTATGTAAGAATATTATAATAAGGTTTGTTATATTGTGGCGATAATTATTTAGTTTTTTGAAAAATGTTGACCAAATTGTGATAATTGATTGACGCGGTAAACTATCAAACCTCTTTTAGTTTTAATAAAAATAATATTATGAACTAATAAAAACTGTGTTTAATATACGTTGGTACAGATATGTCTATACTTTAATTACGTGAAATTCGTGGAAATGTGTATATACCTATTATAAATTATAAATTATAATATAATATATTCATTTCAAAAATATTTTACTCAAAAACAAAAAAAAAAAATGTTTAACAAAATACAATAAAATAAGTTTTAAGCGAATATTGTGTTTACTTCTATTTTCCAGCAAGTCCTATGTTACTGATTAACATAAAAAAATACGAACAGAGTATGTTATAATAACTATAATATTAAATTACATTTTTTTAATTCTCGTATTCCATTGGGATAGGAATGCGTTATAAAATGTTAATATTATGAATTTCGTTTTTCGCGTATGTAATTTACATGCACGAATTAAGTGATACTAACGTAGTAAGTACTAAAGTACTAAATATTCATGTTAACTTTTACTATTGAATTGATGAAATACCCGTTAAAATAAAGAAATCGGAGAAAAAATATAAATAACGATTAACGGCGATTTACATCGATCGTTTACTTTTGGTTTTTATATTTTAAGACCAATCAAAGGAGACCAAAATGTTGTCAACAAAATCACAACACGACCATTTTATTGTAACCAATTTCATACGATCGACAGATCGGACTATATTATATCCGTTGAATTCATCATGTTCTTCGTATTCGATCGCATTCCTTGAGCACACCGTTGAGCGATTTCAAATTTCGAAAACGTCACCTCGACGACATTACATTATTAACAACGCCATTACATTGTATATAGTTATGTACATCTCTGTGTATGTCATCGTCGTCGACGGTTGTTAAAACCAATACACATAAATATATACATCGAATTCGTCACATTGTACGTACCTACGTAATAATATAATATACATTACAGTATTATGTTATATTACACGTATAGGTGTCCGTTTCTCTTATAATATTTTATTAGTCGTATGCGTTCGGTCGGTGTATATTAACGACCAAAACGGTTATAACGTCGTCTAGCGATACATATACGCGTCGTGCATATAATATACATGATATAATATATAATAATATTATATTATAGGTTTAATGCTGCGGCGGCGGCCTTTGCGCGCGTAAATATTATACAGACCGCTGTCGAAGGATATAATATATTAATGTGCGCGACCATATAATATGGTACTTCGTGTATACCTCTAAGTCATATATACGCTATGGCCTATATACATGAACACACACACACACACATTTTTATATATATATATATATATATACACAGTACTATACTTGTTTAATATTCGTGCGGTGTATCGTGTGTATATTATTATAGTTATATATTTGACGGACACGTTTTACTCTCTCACACACACTCGATATTTTATATGACTACGGCAATGTTTGTGTGTGTGTGTATTGTACTTAAATGCGTACTTATATACACATATATGTAACTGACACGAGTAGCATGCGTGTGTGTGCGGCGCAGGATAATGACGTTATCCCGGTGTGTGCATCATCATTCGATGCAGTATAATATCATATAATATATATATGTACGTAGGGTCCTGCCGATCATATTTCAACGTCGAGCGATGGTTATGTGTGATATTATACTATATATATATTGTATATAGAATATAGATAGGTACGTGGTGGACAGGACGAAATAGGATATATATATATATATATACTATATAGTCCCACAGGCTGTTTCGGCTAATTAATAATAAAACCGAGCTGACGGCGGCATTTTACTGCGCGCCCGGGATTGGATTAGTAATCCGAGGCTGAAACGAACGATTTTAAATCGGACGACACGTTGTTAATTCGATGACGATACGACCGATATCACATCACGGGTGAGTATTGTAGGAATATAATATGTATAGCTTACATATAATATGTAGATAGAAATAAGAAGTTATATAAACACGTACGAACAATCAATGACCGATCCAGATGCCCCCCCCTCCCGGCTAGGACTTCACCTTCTGCAGTCCTGCCCTTAACCTTTGACTATTGTGTATGTTTACAAAAATGGTCAAAATATTATCTCACTTGTTTTGGAAACGACCGAGAGTAATAATTGTTATAACTTATAACATATATACAGCTATTATTGGAATAAAAATAGTTAAAATCACTATTTTATATACTATGTCTGCTGTAATATTTCAATAAATATAAATCATAAACAATCTGTGGTTAGTAAATAACTCGACCAAGCATTATGACATGAACATTTATCATGATTGATTTTCTTTAATTATATTTTAAAATTTTGAATATTATAGATAATTATAATGCCTAAATAAAGATAGGATTAATTTGACATGGACACACCTTTTGTATAGAAATTCAAGAAAGGTACAAATTGTATGTGATTAAGTTTTATATGGTAGTTCTAAACACCTCTTGTTTTTTGATGTAATTTACAATGGTGAAACAGAGAGTCATAATTATTATCGTTTATATTATAAAATAGTTATAGTCTAAAAACGTTCTACAAAATGTATTTAATTTAGCTACATGTAGGTACATTTTTTAGATTCTGAACGAAGTGAAAAATGTATTGATTTTACAATGATGTGTGTTTTTTTTTTTTGTTTTTTTGTTTTTGTGTCTGTGTACAGCATAACTAGTCGAAATAATGCTCCAATTTCAAACTATGG